>CAMRHE010000867.1:202500-384877 GCA_947044405.1 Leptodactylus fallax | reverse complement strand
ACCAAAATTTGACCAGTGCAAAAGTATGGGCACCTCAACAGAAAAGTGACATTAATATTTAGTAGATCCTCCTTTTGCAAAAATAACAGCCTCTAGTCGCTTCCTGTAGCTTTTAATCAGTTCCTGGATCCTGGATGAAGGTATTTTTGACCATTCCTCTTTACAAAACAATTCCAGTTCAGTTAAGTTTGATGGTCGCCGAGCATGGACAGCCCGCTTCAAATTATCCCACAGATGTTCAATGATATTCAGGTCTGGGGACTGGGATGGCCATTCCAGAACATTGTAATTGTTCCTCTGCATGAATGCCTGAGTAGATTTGGATCATTGTCTTGCTGAAATATCCATCCCCGGCGTAACTTCAAATTCGTCACTGATTCTTGTACATTATTCTCAAGAATCTGCTGATACTGAGTTGAATCCATGCGACCCTCAACTTTAACAAGATTCCCGGTGCTGGCATTGGCCACACAGCCAAAAAGCATGATGGAACCTCCACCAAATTTTACAGTGGGTAGCCAGTGTTTTTCTTGGAATGCTGTGTTTTTTGGACGCCATGCATAACGCCTTTTTGTATGACCAAACAACTCAATCTTTGTTTCATCAGTCCACAGGACCTTCTTCCAAAATGAAGCTGGCTTGTCCAAATGTGCTTTTGCATACCTCAGGCGACTCTGTTTGTGGCGTGCTTTCAGAAACGGCTTCTTTCGCATCACTCTCCCATACAGCTTCTCCTTGTGCAAAGTGTGCTGTATTGTTGACCGATGCACAGTGACACCATCTGCAGCAAGATGATGCTGCAGCTCTTTGGAGGTGGTCTGTGGATTGTCCTTGACTGTTCTCACCATTCTTCTTCTCTGCCTTTCTGATATTTTTCTTGGCCTGCCACTTCTGGGCTTAACAAGAACTGTCCCTGTGGTCTTCCATTTCCTTACTATGTTCCTCACAGTGGAAACTGACAGGTTAAATCTCTGAGACAACTTTTTGTATCCTTCCCCTGAACAACTATGTTGAACAATCTTTGTTTTCAGATCATTTGAGAGTTGTTTTGAGGCGCCCATGATGCCACTCTTCAGAGGAGATTTAAATAGGAGAACAACTTGCAATTGGCCACCTTAAATACCTTTTCTCATGATTGGATACACCTGGCTATGAAGTTCAAAGCTCAGTGAGGTTACAAAACCAATTTTGTGCTTCAGTAAGTCAGTAAAAAGTAGTTAGGAGTATTCAAATCAATAAAATGATAAGGGTACCCAAATTTTTGCACCGGTCAAATTTTGGTTTAATGCATATTGCACATTTTCTGTTAGTACAATAAACCTCATTTCAATCCTGAAATATTACTGTGTCCATCAGTTATTAGATATATCAAATTGAAATGGCTGTTGCAAACACCCAAATATTTAGAACTAAAAATGATTAAGATTAATAGGGGTGCCCAAACTTTTTCATATGACTGTATATATATATGTGTGAATATAAAGTACATAGAATTACTCCATAAACGTGTCCGTGTCTATATGATGTATAATGTGTATGTAACACCCTCTTTATAAATTTCTTTTTGCTCCAATCTATACACCAGTGATCTAATCTACCAATATGCAAAATATGCAAAATCATTCCTTAGTCTACAACAGAGGAATTGACTTGACATTGATTTACTTGTATAATCCACAATAAGTATCTTGCACGATAGATAGATAGATAGATAGATAGATATGAGATAGATAGATATGAGATAGATAGATAGATAGATAGATAGATATGAGATAGATAGATATGAGGTAGATAAATAGATAGATATGAGATAGATAGATATGAGATAGATATGAGATAGATAGATAGATAGATAGATAGATAGATAGATAAATATGAGATAGATAGATAGATAGATATGAGATAGATATGGGATAGATAGATAGATAGATAGATAGATAGATAGATATGAGATAGATAGATAGATAGATAGATATGAGATAGATAGATATGAGATAGATAGATATGAGATAGATAGATAGATATGAGATAGATATGAGATAGATAGATAGATAGATAAATATGAGATAGATAGATATGAGATAGATATGAGATAGATAGATAGATAGATAGATATGAGATAGATAGATAGATATGAGATAGATAGATAGATAGATAGATAGATAGATATGAGATAGATAGATATGAGATAGATAGATAGATAGATATGAGATAGATAGATAGATAGGTATGAGATAGATAGATAGATAGATAGATAGATAGATAGATATGAGATAGATAGACATGAGATAGATAGATAGATAGATAGATAGATAGATATTAGATAGATATGAGATAGATAGATAGATAGATAGATACAGTAGATAGATAGATATGAGATAGATAGATAGATAGATAGATATGGATAGATAGATATGAGATAGATAGATAGATATGATAGATAGATAGATAGATATGAGATAGATATATAGCTAGATAGATAGATAGATAGATAGATAGATATGAGATAGATATGAGATAGATAGATAGATATGGGATAGATAGATAGATAGATAGATAGATATGAGATAGATAGATAGATAGATATGAGATAGATAGATAGATAGATAGATAGATAGATAGATATGAGATAGATATATATAGATAGATAGATGGCAGATAGATAGATATAGATAGATGTCAGCTCTAGGGTCAGGGTCTTCTCTCCCCGTGACATTGTTTCTAGATGCTACTTTTCTACTATGTAACATTCATTGACGTGCAAAGCGCTGCGGACTAGGTTGGTGCCATATCCATAAAGCACATTAGCTCTTATTTTGGAGCTGGCCGGGTGCTTTCTGTAAGGATATTAAGTATCCAGGCTCCTGCCTCCTTGTAATGTGAGCAACAGTTTGCAGAGAGACCGTCTGGAGCGGCCTGAGCAGGATTGGTTGCCCTGGTAACCCTGGCGGGGTTTGGATTCTGTCCAGTCTGCCTGGGCGCAGCAGCCAATCGGAGCGCGTGTTTTTCTAATCTGATTGATGTGTTTATTCATAGACTCTCAGCCTAGATATGCCTCCAGGCCCTCTCAGCTATAGAGCTTCATTCACAAAAATTCCACAAAGGGTCACATGGAACTAAAGGGGTGGAAAACAAGCCAAAGTTACCAGAGCTATGAAAGAGAGGGAAGAGGGAGGGAGAGCAGAGGAAAGGAAACATTTACTTAAAGAAGAGGAAATACATGTGACTGATACATTGTTACATTCACATCATTACATTGTAGCTTTAGTTATAGAAAGTCCTGGAGAGTCACCGAGGGGGGCACTGGGTTCCTGCTAGAGGGGGAGCTGTAGGGGTGCACAGCAGGGGCATAACTATAGGGGTGCAGAGGTAGCAGTCGCTACCGGGCCCTTGAACCTTAGGGGCCCCAAAGGGACCTCTGCCACAGACTATCACTAGTCTAAGTGGCACATGGTAGGTAGGATCCCTAGGTAATTTTTGTATTGGAGCCCAAGAGTTTCAAGTTACGCCTGTGGTGCACAGGCAGTGGGTCCTGGTCTTACACGGGGCCCAAAAGTCCCTCTGGCAGTTATGGGGGTTTTCTAGGATTTAGGGCAAACTCAGGGATGGCCGGGGCGGGTACAACAAAGATATACTCACCTATTCCCGTCAATTGGCTGTCCAGCCACGGTCACCTTGCTGCTTCTTTTCAAAAACAGCACCACATCTATCCACAGGTTTTATGTGGTATTGCAGCTCAGTCCCATTTTATGGATATGAACGTTAATACCAGACTCCACTTATGTAATGCTAAGAAGCTATTTCTGGAAGAGCAGCCGTGTTTCTGTCATCCTGGACAACCCCTTTAACTGGCTTCCTAGGCTCAAAAACAAGCAGAGCGATGGCGTTTGGCGTCGGTATGTCATGTCCTGCGCTTCTAGAGGGTCTTCTCCAGGCTGTCCAAAAACAAGGTTAATTGGTTTCTTAAGAAATAGGCCTTAGTGTGAAGTCTAGGGACAGAGATTGATGTGAGGGATGAATTCTATGCCAGAAAACTGGCTTAAAGGGAGTCTATCATTCGCAAAACCACTTTTAAGCTAATGGCACGTTCTTCTCCTACCTTTCCTTGGTTTCTTCTCCAGTCGAATCCAAGATAATTCGTTTCTTCATGTATGTAAATGAGCACCACAAAGCACCCAGGGTGTTCCTTCTCTTCTGCGAGCACCCATCTCGTCATCGCTTTTCACCGCCCCTTCATTCGTTGTGGTGACTCCCCTCTTGGTCTTGTCTGTATCTTCTTTCTTCTAAGTCCTCATACACAGCGCTGTGCGCATGCGCAATTGGCTCTGCCACAGTACATTCTTGTGACAGACCACCGGAAAATGGCGGCCCGTCATGCACAGTCGACTCTGCCCAAACCCGAAAATGGCAGAGCCAATTGCGCATGCGCGAGAATTCGCTGCCGTACAGCGCTGCCAGCAAGAACTGAGAAGAAAGAAGACCAAGAGGGGAGTCACCGCAATGGACGAAGTGGTGGTGAGAAGCGATGACTAGGTGGGTGCTCGCAGAAGAAAAGGTACGCCCCAGGTGCTCCGTGGTGCTCATTTACATACATGAACAAACGAATGATCTTGGAATCAGCTGGGAGAAGAAAACAAGGAAAGGAAGGAGAAGAATTGGCTTTTTAAAGGCCATTCCAATGTGCCATTAGCTTAAAAGTGGTTTTGCCAATGATAGACTCCCTTTAACAGTGCTAGATCTTTTGCCATTCTCCACTTTGTCCTTTTTCCACCCAATTCTCCATTTTTAAGACAGCGAGCAGAGGGGTGCGGAGAACAAGGCAGGTCAGGGAGGGGGCCCAAAACTGACAACCCCTGGCTGGGGCAGATTTCATTTCTGCTACATTGGATGTCTAGCGCACATATACACACGTGGACAAAATTATTAGTACCCCTCGTTTAATGAAAGAAAAACCCACAATGGTCACAGAAATAACTTGAATCTGACAAAATTGGAATTTGCCAAACTCCATGTTGACAAGCCACAAAGCTTCTGGGAGAATGTCCTATGTACAGATGAGACAAAATTCTAAATTTTTGGCAAGGCACATCAGCTCTATGTTCACAGACGGAAAAATGAAGCCTATCTTGAAAAGAACACTGTCCCTACTGTGACACATGGAGGAGGCTCTGTTATGTTCTGGGGCTGCTTTGCTGCATCTGGCACAGGGTGTCTTGAATCTGTGCAGGGTACAATGAAATCTCAAGATTATCAAATGTCTGCCCAGTGTCAGAAAGCTTGGTCTCAGTCGCAGGTCATGGGTCTTGCAACAGGATAATGTCCCAAAACACACAGCTAAAAACACCCAAGAATGGCTAAGAGGAAAACATTGGACTATTCTGAAGTGGCCTTCTATGAGCCCTGACCTAAATCCTATTGAGCATCTTTGGAAGGAGCTGAAACATGCCGTCTGGAAAAGGCACCCTTCACACCCGAGACAACTGGAGCAGTTTGCTCATGAGGAGTGGCCAAAATACCTGCTGAGAGGTGCAGAAGTCTCATTGACAGTTACAGGAATCGTTTGATTGCAGGGATTGCCTCAAAAGGTTGTGCAACTAAATATTAAGTTAAGGGAACCATCATTTCTGTCCAGGCCTGTTTCATGTTGAAGCCTGGTTGGAAAGCAATGTCTGACTGCCATTTGTTCATTTCATAGAATTTTTATATATTATTACTTTTGTCAGATTCCAGTTATTTCTGTGACCATCGTGGGTTTTTCTTTCATTAAACGAGGGAGGGGGAACAACAATTTTGTCCACGTGTGTATATCTCTCTGGCCAAGACATTACCCTTCTGCTATACAGAGTCCCAGTGTCTATGAGCCGTAACCTCCTTCTTCTCCTTCCACTTTCTCAAACTCAATATAGAGAAAACGGAGTTCATCATCTCCCCCCACCACACACGGCCCCTCTATCTGACCTAACAATTTTAATGGCTCCACATTTACCCCAGTCCCACAAGCCTGCAGCCTCGGGGTAACCATTGACTCTGCCTTGTCCTTTACTCAACACCTTCCGCCACCTTCAACTCAAAAACATTTGTCTTTTTACCCCCAAAATTTTAGTCTGCGTGCTTATCATCTCCCTCCTTCACTACTATAACACTTTTCTATGTCTCTTTCCATCTAACTCTCTTGTTCCTCTACAATCTCCCCTCACCTCTGCGGCCCGGCTAATCTACCGCTCTCCTCGTTCTTCATCAGACCCTCCCCTTTGCCAATCCCTTCATTGTCTACCCATCGGCCAGTGAAAGTCAACGCTGACATACAAAGCCATCCACAACCATCTCTGACCTAATCTCCCTCTACCTCTCCACATGTAATTTCCAAACCTCTCAAACCTTTCTTATCCGCTCTTCACACAACTGCCTCCAAGATTCCTCCTGTGCTTCCCCCATACTCTGGAATTTGCCACCATGATACATAAGACTGTCCCCCACAATTACAACCTTCAAGGGAAACCTGGAATCCTTCCTCTTCAGGAAGTTAGTTTATTGTATTAGCTTTCTTTATATTGGGCTTTTTATGAAATTTAAGGTGCTGGAGAAATAAGTAATAATCCTATACTTTGGACCAGTAGATACAATGTACGGTAAGTCTCACTTCTGTCCAGTTCCTACAGAGTTTCTTAGAAGACCCCAGCAGATGTCTCCAGACACCCTGGGCCATATCGCGGCTGTTAATTATAAATGTCCTCCTTGTCCTTGTATGCCTGTTTTTAGAGGCGATATATTCTCAGCACTGACAGATAACCCAAGACGTATTCACCTAGACAAGTGGAAGAGCTTCTGATGATGCGTAAAGGGCACATTCATGACCCGAACAGCATCGCCGAGTTCACCATTACACCGATGGCCTGGTAGATGTGCTCTGCGTACTCTTCTCCAGCTATGCCGCACAAAACCAAAAAATTCAAGGGCCAGACCATTGTTGTAGGAATTTTGTGAGTGGGCGATTCCTGTTTATCTTCACCCCTCTGCTACATGACTATTGGTGGCCGCAGGAAGCCCTTTGTGATCCCACCAGTCGCTGATAACAGAGGGAATTTGCTTTGCACCTGTACATCTGGCAGAAAAGGGGAAGATTTTCCCCTCCTTTCTGACTACTTTGCAGATTTTTTGGACACGTGTGGTCCAAGGCAGCTTTGTCCCAATTCCATCATTTCTAGGACAAAATGACCCTTAAAAAATGATCCTAAAAAAACAAAAATAAAGCCACTTGAATTCCAACACTTCACAGTTTTCATATAATCTCTTTTTCTTGTCCCTCACAACACAGAAATATAGTGGCATAGTGGCTGAGCTTGGTATTGCAGCTCAGCCCCATTCACTTGAATGGGACTAAGCTGCAAACAGGCCACATGATCAATGCACATAGCCTGGGAAGTAGAATAATCTGTGGGGCTCCTGTATGACCCCTGTCAATCTAATATTTGTAACCTATCCTAAGGATAGACGATTAATAGTTTAATCCCTGAAAACCCTTTTATCTTAAAAGGTCCGTACAGTTGAAATCCACCAATCTGATCCTTATTTTCGGTACTACCTATAATTCTGCTCTGTGAGCGAAAGAAAATCAGTTCAAATCGCTTTCCTAGTTTGCTACAATCCTGCATTGTATGAATGTGCACCATAATAGCTGTCAATCATTGACTAGGACCGCCCACTGGACTCCTGAGCCCAGAATGAGCAGAGATATAAATGATTGAAATAAAAGTTATACAGAATCTCATCTTATAAAACTATATATCAATCTGCTCAGCTCCTCCTGCTCTATAACAAGCCACCTACTATTTGCAGACACACACACGCACATCCCATCTACATCATGATATGGCACAGACTGGGATCTGTTCTCAATATAGAGGTCCCAGAGGTGACCCCCACAACTAACGGGTATTTATGACACATCCAGTGGATATGGCCATAAAAGTAAATATGACCATAGGCAAGAGCATACAGTGCTGGCCAAAAGTATTGGCACCCCTGCAATTCTGTCAGATAATACTCAATTTCTTCCAGAAAATGATTGCAATCACAAATGCTTTGCTAATAATATCTTCATTTATTTTGCTTGCAATGAAAAAACACAAAAGAGAATGAAAAAAAAAGTCAAATCATTGATCATTTTACACAAAACTCCAAAAATGGGCCGGACAAAAGTATTGGCACCCTCAGCCTAATACTTGGCAGCACAACCTTTAGACCAAATAACTGCGAACAACCGCTTCCGGTAACCACCAATGAGTTTCTTCCAATGCTCTGCTGGAATTTCTCCAGGTCCCTGAGATGTGAAGGCGCCTTCTCCAAACTGCCATTGTGAGATCTCTCCTTGGGTGTTCTATGGGATTCAGGTCTGGACTCATTGCTGCCACTTTACAAGTCTCCAGTGCTTTCTCTCAAACCATTTTCTAGTGCTTTTTGAAGTGTGTTTTGGGTCATTGTCCTGCTGGAAGACCCATGACCTCTGAGGGAGACCCAGCTTTCTCACACTGGGCCCTACATTATGCTGCAGACTTCATAATGCCATGCACACGGTCAAGCAGTCCAGTGCCAGAGGCAGCAAAGCAACCCCAAACCATCAGGGAACCTCCGCCATGTTTGACTGTAGGGACCGTGTTCTTTTCTTTGAAGGCCTCTTTTTTTTTCCTGTAAACTCTATGTTGATGCCTTTTCCCAAAAAGCTCTACTTTTGTCTCATCTGACCAGAGAACATTCTTCCAAAAAGTTTTTGGCTTTCTCAGGTAAGTTTTGGCTTTTTTATGTCTCTGGGTCAGAAGTGGGGTCTTCCTGGGTATCCTACCATAGAGTCCCTTTTCATTCAGACGCCGACGGATAGTACGGGTTGACACTGTTGTACCCTCGGACTGCAGGGCAGCTAGAACTTGTTTGGATGTTAGTCGAGGTTCTTTAGCCACCATCCGCACAATCTTTCGTTGAAATCTCTCGTCAATTTTTCTTTTCCGTCCACATCTAGGGAGGTTAGCCACAGTGCCATGGGCTTTACACTTCTTGATGACACTGCGCACGGTAGACACAGGAACATTCAGGTCTTTGGAGATGGACTTGTAGCCTTCAGATTGCTCATGCTTCCTCACAATTTTGCTTCTCAAGTCCTCAGACAGTTCTTTGGTCTTCTTTCTTTTCTCCATGCTCAATGTGGTACACACAAGGACACAGGACAGAGGTTGAGTCAACTTTAATCCATTTCAACTGGCTGCAAGTGTGATTTAGTTATTGCCACCACCTGTTATGTGCCACAGGTAAGTAACAGGTGCTGTTAATTACACAAATTAGAGAAGCATCACATGATTTTTCAAAGGGTGCCAATACTTTTGTCCACCCCCTTTTTTATGTTTGGTGTGGAATTATATCCAATTTGGCTTTTTGACAATTCTTTTTGTGGTTTTCCATTGAAGACAAATTAAATGAAGATATTATTAGCAAAGCATTTGTGATTGCAATCATTTTCTGGAAGAAATTGAGTATTATCTGGCAGAATTGCAGGGGTGCCAATACTTTTGGCCAGCACTGTATATGGTTATGGAAGGTGGAAGACAGTTGTGTGGCCAACAGCAATTTAAAGGGAGTGTCACGAGAACCAGCATATCACCCCAGCCCTGCAGATAGATAGGTTAGAGTCACCAGAACCAGCGTATCACCCCAGTCCTGTAGATAGATAAGTTAGTGTCACCAGAACCAGCATATCACCCCAGCCCTGCAGATAGATAGGTTAGTGTCACCAGACCCAGCATATCACTCCATCCCTGCAGATAGATAGGTTAGTGTCACCAGAACCAGCATATCACTCCATCCCTGCAGATAGATAGGTTAGTGTCACCAGAACCAGCATATCACCCCAGCCCTGCAGATAGATAGGTTAGTGTCACCAGAACCAGCATATCACCCCAGTCCTGTAGATAGATAGGTTAGTGTCACCAGAACCAGCATATCACTCCATCCCTGCAGATAGATAGGTTAGTGTCACCAGAACCAGCATATCACTCCATCCCTGCAGATAGATAGGTTAGTGTCACCAGAACCAGCATATCACCCCAGCCCTGCAGATAGATAGGTTAGTGTCACCAGAACCAGCATATCACCCAGTCCTGCAGATAGATAGGTTAGTGTCACCAGACCCCAGCATATCACCCCAGCCCTGCAGATAGATAGATTAGTGTCACCAGAACCAGCATATCACCCGAACCCTGCAGATAGATAGGTTAGTGTCACCAGAACCAGCCTATCACCCCAGCCCTGCAGATAGATAGGTTAATGTCACCAGACCCAGCATATCACCCCAGCCCTGCAGATAGATAGGTTAGTGTCACCAGAACCAGCATATCACCCCAGCCCTGCAGATAGATAGGTTAGTGTTACCAGAACCAGCATATCACCCCAGCCCTGCAGATAGATAGGTTAGTGTCACCAGAACCAGCATATCACCCCAGCCCTGCAGATAGATAGGTTAGTGTCACCAGACCCCAGCATATCACCCCAGCCCTGCAGATAGATAGGTTACTGTCACCAGAACCAGCATATCACCCCAGCCCTGCAGATAGATAGGTTAGTGTCACCTGAATCAAATAGTGTTTCCCCTTGTGAATCACAGCCTCCATTACCAAGATATCGCTGATTTTATTGCAAATGAGGTTTTTGGAGCAACAAGAGTGGTGCTATTGCTCCAGAAAGTAACGAGGTTCTCATTGCTCTAAAGAGCTCATTTGCATAATGAAAAACTAGGGATCTTGGCAATGGAGGCAATGATTCACAAGGGGAATACACTATTTGATTCCGGTGTCCCTATTCTTTGGTTGATATTCTGGGTTCTGGTGACGGACTCCCTTTAAAGGGGTTGTGCCACTATAGCAAGTGATGACATACATATACAGTCATGGCCAAAAGTTTTGAGAATGACACAAATATTCTATTTTCACATGATCTGCTGCCCTCTGGTTTTTATGTGTGTTTGTCAGATGTTTTTATCACATACAGAAATAGAATTGCATTCATATTATGAGTAACAGAAGCTTATATTGACAGTTAGAATGAGTTAATGCAGCAAGTCAATATTTGCAGTGTTGACCCTTCTTCTTCAGGACCTCTGCAATTCTCCCTGGCATGCTCTCAATCAACTTCTGGACCAAATCCTGACTGATAGCAGTCCATTCTTGCAGAATCAATGCTTTCATTTTGTCTGAATTTGTTGGTTTTTGTTTGTCCACCCGTCTCTTGATGATTGACCACAAGTTCTCAATGGGATTAAGATCTGGGGAGTTTCCAGGCCATGGACCCAAAATCTCTATGTTTTGTTCCCTGAGCCATTTAGTTATCACCTTTGCTTTATGGCAAGGTGCTCCATCATGCTGGAAAAGGCATTGTTGAGCGCCAAACTGCTCTTGGACGGTTGGGAGAAGTTGCTCTTGGAGGACATTCTGGTACCATTCTTTATTCATGGCAAGACTGTGAGAGAGCCGATTCCCTTGGCTGAGAAGCAACCCCACACATGAATGGTTTCAGGAAGCTTTACAGTTGGCATGAGACAAGACTGGTGGTAGCGCTCACCTCTTCTTCTCCGAATAAGCTGTTTTCCAGATGTTCCAAACAATGGAAAAGGGGATTCATCAGAGAAAATGACTTTCCCCCAGTCCTCAGCAGTCCACTCCCTGTACCTTTTGCAGAATATCAGTCTGTCCCTGATGTTTTTTCTGGAGAGAAGTGGCTTCTTTGCTGCCCTCCTTGAGACCAGGCCTTGCTCCAAGAGTCTCCGCCTCACAGTGCGTGCAGATGCACTCACACCTGCCTGCTGCCATTCCTCAGCAAGCTCTGCACTGCTGGTAGCCCGATCCCGCAGCTGAAACACTTTTAAGAGACAGTCCTGCCGCTTGCTGGTCTTTCTTGGGCGCCCTGGAGCCTTTTTGGCACCAATGGAACCTCTCTCCTTGAAGTTCTTGATGATGCGATAGATTGTTGACTGAGGTGGAATCTTTCTAGCTGCAATACTCTTCCCAGTTAGGCCATATTTGTGCAGTGCAATGATGACTGCACGTGTTTCTTTAGAGATAACCATGGTTAACAGAAGAGAAACAATGATGGCAAGCACCAGCCTCCTTTTAAAGTGTCCAGTGGTGTCATTCTTACTTAATCATGACAGATTGATCTCCAGCCCTGTCCTCATCAACACCCACACCTGTGTTAATGGAGCAATCACTGAAACGATGTTAAGTGGTCCTTTTAAGGCAGGGCTGCAATGATGTTGAAATGTGTTTTGGGGGATAAAGTTCATTTTCTAGGCAAATATTGACTTTGCAAGTAATTGCTGTTAAGCTGATCACTCTTTATAACATTCTGGAGTATATGCAAATTGCCATTAGAAAAACTGAAGCAGTAGACTTTGTAAAAATTAATATTTGTATCATTCTCAAAACTTTTGGCCATGACTGTACACTCTGGATAAGTCATAACTAGCTGATCGGTGGGTATATGGCTGCTGGGAACCCTCCCAGTCCTGAAAGCAAAGTTCCATTTCCCCAGTGTCAATAGAGCAACAAGTGGCGCATGTTCTCTGCTTCTCCATTCATTTACTATGGGACTACTGGATATAGCCAAGCTGTTTTCTCAGGAATGGTGGAGGTCCCAGGAGTTGGACACCATTTCCTATTCTGGGAATAGCTCAAAGCTTGCTATAGTGTCTCAAAATCTTTGATGCGTATTGCCACCTGGTTACAGGGGCGTAGCTTGAGGGATTGCAGTCGTACCCCGGTCCAAGAGCCTTAGGGGGCCTATAAGTGTAACTCTATGAGGGTGCAGCGGTTGCAACTGGTTAAACTTCTTTGATATCCTTTCTGATTCCCTTTGATGTCTGTCAGTCTGTACACTGGAAATGTATTCCCCCCTGCCCTCTGGTGCACTGGAGTGAGGAGATTTATGGTACACAGCCTTCCACTGTCAGAAAAGAGAAAAACTAATCCTTTAATGGAAAAAATAGCAGTTGGTCAGCAGCATCTGGGCAAGTAGGGATTCTGTGGGGGAGGCTGTGGCACAAAAGGGAGCACCAACAGGGGATGGGAATGATGGAAAGCTTGTGTGCACAGACATGTTGTGCAGGAGTCTTCCTGGTGGTCTGGGCTAGAGAGAAATGTAAAGGGAAATGTAAATGCAGCTAAAATGTACAGGTAGGACAAGGCTGTTGGGTGTGAAGAGAAGTTGCACAGAGGGCCCTAGTTGAGCTTTTGCACCAGGGCCTTTAGTTATGCCGCTGCCTGGTTAGTCGGTGCCATATTGGTTGTGGCACAAGAGGCTACACCATCTTGGTGAATTCTAGCTGTAGGTTTTGGAGCATATTGAGAGTTGTCGTTTCAGACAGACCCGCAGGTCGGAGAGCTCAGGTCTAGGGTATTCAATGAACAATAGTTCCCTGCCATCACAGTCAGTAAATGTGCTGCACCTGAATGGCAATGTTACATGTTACCGTACACACCGACACTGACCAAAGACTCGTAAAGTGCTACATTATGGTAATCTAATATCCCTATCTGAGCTGGTGCCCCACCATCCATTCTTACTAACTAAATCAGTAGATCAAAGGGACAGATGCCCGGGCATGCTGCGAGGAGCGGGCTGGTTACACGAACACTTCATTATATCTATTTCATTCCATCTGTGGGCAGACAGCTCCATTCTCCTTCTCGTGACTGCCTGATGAAAGCCACAGAAAGTGTCTGCACAATTAATATGCATATTAGCCGTGAACAAGGGTTAACCCCTCGCACTCCAAAACACATGGGATGGCTATTATTAGGGGACAACTTCAGCGTCCCCCTCCATGACACCCAGTACCTGAGGCACCTGACTCTCCGGACCACTAGTTATATCCCTGGATGACAAAAATAGGATGTAGATTGTATGACAAGGATATGATGTAGCTAATATAAATTTTTAGCGCTTTTTTTTTACAATTTTGCAACTTCCTATGTATATTCAAGGGGTTAAAGGGAATATCTGAATCTGCATAGAAGTATATATACAGTACAGACCAAAAGTTTGGACACACCTTCTCATTCCAAGAGTTTTCTGTATTTTCATGACTATAAAAATTGTAGATTCACACTGAAGGCATCAAAACTATGAATTAACACATGTGGAATTATATACTTAACAAAAAAGTGTGAAACAACTGAAAATATGTCTTATATTCTAGGTTCTTCAAAGTAGCCACCTTTTGCTTTGATTACTGCTTTGTACACTCTTGGCATTCTCTTGATGAGCTTCAAGAGGTAGTCACCTGAAATGGTCTTCACTTCACAGGTGTGCCCTGTCAGGTTTAATAAGTGGGATTTCTTGCCTTATAAATGGGGTTGGGACCATCAGTTGTGTTGTTCAGAAGTCAGGTGGATACACTGCTGATAGTCCTACTGAATGGAGTGTTAGAATTTGTATTATGGCAAGAAAAAAGCAGCTAAGTAAAGAAAAACGAGTGGCCATCATTACTTTCAGAAATGAAGGTCAGTCAGTCCGAAAAATTGGGAAAACTTTGAAAGTGTCCCCAAGTGCAGTGGCCAAAACCATCAAGCGCTACAAAGAAACTGGCTCACATGAGGATCGCCCCAGGAAAGGAAGACCAAGAATCACCTCTGCTGCGGAGGATAAGTTCATCCGAGTCACCAGCCTCAGAAATCGCAGGTTAACAGCAGCTCAGATTAGAGACCAGGTCAATGCCACACAGAGTTCTAGCAGCAGACACATCTCTACAACAACTGTTAAGAGGAGACTGTGTGCAGCAGGCCTTCATGGTAAAATAGCTGCTAGGAAACCACTGCTAGGGACAGGCAACAAGCACAAGAAGAACACAAGGAATGGACATTAGACCTGTGGAAATCTGTGCTTTGGTCTGATGAGTCCAAATTTGAGATCTTTGGTTCCAACCACCGTGTCTTTGTGCGATGCAGAAAAGGTGAACGAATGGACTCTACATGCCTGGTTCCCACCGTGAAGCATGGAGGAGGAGGTGTGATGGTGTGGGGGGGCTTTGCTGGTGACACTGTTGGGGATTTATTCAAAATTGAAGGAATACTGAACCAGCATGGTTACCACAGCATCTTGCAGCGGCATGCTATTCCATCCGGTTTGCCTTTAGTTGGACCATGATTTATTTTTCAACAGGACAATGACCCCAAACACACCTCCAGACTGTGTAAGGGCTATTTGACCAAGAAGGAGAGTGATGGGGTGCTACGCCAGATGACCTGGCCTCCACAGTCACCAGACCTGAACCCAATCGAGATGATTTGGGGTGAGCTGGACCGCAGAGTGAAGGCAAAAGGGCCAACAAGTGCTAAGCATCTCTGGGAACTCCTTCAAGACTGTTGGAAGACCATTTCAGGTGACTACCTCTTGAAGCTCATCAAGAGAATGCCAAGAGTGTGCAAAGAAGTAATCAAAGCAAAAGGTGGCTACTTTGAAGAACCTAGAATATAAGACATATTTTCAGTTGTTTCACACTTTTTTGTTAAGTATATAATTCCACATGTGTTAATTCATAGTTTTGATGCCTTCAGTGTGAATCTACAATTTTTATAGTCATGAAAATACAGAAAACTCTTTGAATGAGAAGGTGTGTCCAAACTTTTGGTCTGTACTGTATATAATTTATTAGTACCAGATACTGATAAATATTCTTTATTTTCTAATCTATTTTTATTTTCTAAATGTAGATTTTCTTATTCTATTTTCTGTACGTGTTTATGGGGGCGGCCATCTTGTCTGAGTTTATGTTAACAGCATTTAGAGATCTGCTTTACAGCAGCTGCATGAATCTTAGACCGCCATAGTTTCGGGGGAATTTTTTCATCTCCCCTGCAGCAGTTTTATAGTGCAAAAAAGTGATTTTTTTTTTTCCCCAAAAACTTGATTTTGTGCAATAATTTGCAACTTTTTGTTGTTTTCTGCCATCCATACCACTTTTGTAGCATACATGATATAAATTTATGATAATGTATGATGATACAGTGCTGGCCAAAAGTATTGGCACCCCTGCAATTCTGTCAGATAATACGCAATTTCTTCCAGAAAATGATTGCAATCACAAATGCTTTGCTAATAATATCTTCATTTAATTTGTCTTCAATGGAAAACCACAAAAAGAATTGTCAAAAAGCCAAATTGGATATAATTCCACACCAAACATAAAAAAGGGGGTGGACAAAAGTATTGGCACCCTTTGAAAAATCATGTGATGCTTCTCTAATTTGTGTAATTAACAGCACCTGTTACTTACCTGTGGCACATAACAGGTGGTGGCAATAACTAAATCACACTTGCAGCCAGTTGAAATGAATTATAAAGTTGACTCAACCTCTGTCCTGTGTCCTTGTGTGTACCACATTGAGCATGGAGAAAAGAAAGAAGACCAAAGAACTGTCTGAGGACTTGAGAAGCAAAATTGTGAGGAAGCATGAGCAATCTCAAGGCTACAAGTCCATCTCCAAAGACCTGAATGTTCCTGTGTCTACCGTGCGCAGTGTCATCAAGAAGTGTAAAGCCCATGGCACTGTGGCTAACCTCCCTAGATGTGGACGCAAAAGAAAAATTGACGAGAGATTTCAACGAAAGATTGTGCGGATGGTGGCTAAAGAACCTCGACTAACATCCAAACAAGTTCTAGCTGCCCTGCAGTCCGAGGGTACAACAGTGTCAACCCGTACTATCCGTCGGCGTCTGAATGAAAAGGGACTCTATGGTAGGATACCCAGGAAGACCCCACTTCTGACCCAGAGACATAAAAAAGCCAAAACTTACCTGAGAAAGCCAACAACTTTTTGGAAGAATGTTCTCTGGTCAGATGAGACAAAAGTAGAGCTTTTTGGGAAAAGGCATCAACATAGAGTTTACAGGAAAAAAAAGAGGCCTTCAAAGAAAAGAACACGGTCCCTACAGTCAGACATGGCGGAGGTTCCCTGATGTTTTGGGGTTGCTTTGCTGCCTCTGGCACTGGACTGCTTGACCGTGTGCATGGCATTATGAAGTCTGCAGCATAATGTAGGGCCCAGTGTGAGAAAGCTGGGTCTCCCTCAGAGGTCATGGGTCTTCCAGCAGGACAATGACCCAAAACACACTTCAAAAAGCACTAGAAAATGGTTTGAGAGAAAGCACTGGAGACTTGTAAAGTGGCAGCAATGAGTCCAGACCTGAATCCCATAGAACACCCAAGGAGAGATCTCACAATGGCAGTTTGGAGAAGGCGCCCTTCACATCTCAGGGACCTGGAGAAATTCCAGCAGAGCATTGGAAGAAACTCATTGATGGTTACCGGAAGCGGTTGTTCGCAGTTATTTTGTCTAAAGGTTGTGCTACCAAGTATTAGGCTGAGGGTGCCAATACTTTTGTCCGGCCCATTTTTGGAGTTTTGTGTAAAATGATCAATGATTTGACTTTTTTTTTTCATTCTCTTTTGTGTTTTTTTCATTGCAAGCAAAATAAATGAAGATCTTATTACCAAAGCATTTGTGATTGCCATCATTTTCTGTAAGAAATTGAGTATTATCTGACAGAATTACAGGGGTGCCAATACTTTTGGCCAGCACTGTATACCCTGTAACATTGTAAATCTGCCTGAGATGATAAATAGAGATGAGACAACCAGTTTGTAATGAGTCGGGTTTGTAACAAAGTTTCCAAAAATCTTGAGTTCAGCCAAACATGAGATTTTTGGGATTTGCCACCCACCAGTCATTATTATATCTTGGGGTCTCTTCAGACCCGAGTATAATATGCAAAGGCCGAGGGGAGGTGAGGAAACTGCGGTGTACATCACTCCTTTATGAGCGCCTTCCATCATCTTCTGGCCCCCAGTGTGATGTCAGTGGCCTACGATTGGGCCTCAGCGGTCACACATGGCGTGTTGGTGTCTTGATGCTTTGATGCAAGCCTCATGACATCACCACTCCTGATGTTCTCCCCCTTGGCACTTTATACATGAACAGCTCAGTCGAGCCAAGCATGCATGTATATGGGGGTGTTGGAGATGATACATTGGGTGAGTAGTGCCAATTGCTTTGGGTACCACGAAATGGTGCCCGAAGCACTTTCCATGTTGCTTACCTTCCCATTGTGCCAACTCCTTGAGTAGATTTGGCAATGTGAAATCTCATTCTATAAGAATCTTCATAAAACAGAGCAACACTGAAAATAAGATGATAACATAAAAAGTGCATTGTGTTCAGCGTGACCCCACTTCACCCACTCGTGTCTAAGAATAAGCTGTGGTTCTGGCAGGATCTGGGCTCCTCGCTGGCAGGGATCTGTATGTTGTGAAATGCTGGTGAAGTGTGGAATCTGGTGAATTGCTGCAATATTTGACAGTCTTCCACACCACGGAGTAATGAGGGGTAATTTACTGGATGACGGCCCCCTCACAAACGGGCTGGAAAGAAGCGTATTCATATACAAAACACTATAAGCTATACATTAAGTATTACAGGGTTATCCACCATGTGTCTGAGTGTATAGGGCGAGACATTAAAGGGATAGGAGTGCGGTAGACATGTCAGTGAGGGCTGGAGGTCAGACACCAACCCATCGGAATAGGAAAATTCACATTGGGAAGACTTGTCTGACAGACACATAGCAAGTGACAGATAGCAACTGACATGATGGCTGATGGACAGATAATGGCTGATGGACAGATGATGGCTGACATGATGACTGATGGACAGATGATGGCTGACATGATGACTGATGGACAGATGATGACTGACATAATGACTGATGGGCAGATGACGATTGACATGATGACTGATGGACAGATGATAACTGCCATGATGACTGATGGACAGATGATGACTGCCATGATGACTGATGCACAAATGATGACCGCCATGATGACTGATGGACAGATGATGACTGCCATGATGACTGATGGACAGATGATGACTGCCATGATGACTGATGGACAGATGACTGCCATGATGACTGATGGACAGATGATGACTGCCATGAGGACTGATGGACAGATGATGACTTCCATGATCTCTGATGGGCAGATGATGACTTCCATGATCTCTGATGGACAGATGATGGCTGACATGATGACTGATGGACAGATGATGACTGACATAATGACTGATGGGCAGATGACGATTGACATGATGACTGATGGACAGATGATAACTGCCATGATGACTGATGGACAGATGATGACTGCCATGATGACTGATGCACAAATGATGACTGCCATGATGACTGATGGACAGATGATGACTGCCATGATGACTGATGGACAAATGATGACTGCCATGAGGACTGATGGACAGATGATGACTGACGGATCACTCATGGTCAGGGAGGAACGTGTGCACCATTTAGGCTGTGTTCCTGTATATGGCAGGGTACCCTCTATTCTCTGTATACCACACTCGCAGGTGACTTTCTGCAGCAACCCCAGCTCTTCCCTTCCTCACATCCATGACTCTTCTAGTTTATGTTATTTTCATTGTGCCTCCTCCAGAATACATAAAATAATCCAACAGCTCAACGCAGTGTGGAGGCCTGGAAATGCTTGTCTCCATTCCATACAGGTCTGCACCTAAGAAGTGAAAATTAAGACAATTCTGAGCAGGTAGACAAAAATTATCACCCCAGAAGTGGTAGTCTGCAGATCCATTGAAGTGAATGTGGCTCGGCTGCAATACGAAAAACAACCTGAGAATAACTGTGGTGCTGTTTTTGGAAATGAAAAAACCATGCCTTTCTAATTATGCACAACCCCTTTAAAAAGGTTTTTCACTAATATCACGTATCTTCTGTGTACAGGGACCCCCAGAGATCACAAGTATGCGGTTCCTGAGAGCTCTGTGTGAACAGGTTAGTGGTGTACACGTGGCCATCGCTGCATTCACTTCTATGGAACTGCTGAATTCTCCGACACTGCAAATAGGGTATAAGTGATATTAGTGGAAAATCCCTTTAAGGTCCATTATCCTTATAATGAAGAATAAACACTATGATCATGTCAGTAAATTAACCCTTGTATAGAATGCTTCACTGTATGCTATGGTATATGAGTCAAAAATTCATGCCATGCTGGAGACAGCCTCTAATGTGCACATAGGAGTGTTCGCCCAGCTCTACACGCCATATTGACATACAAGTTTGCATTGCTCCTTCTCCCAATGTGTGTCAGTCTTTACTGTATTTCTGACTTTCTATTCCCAGAACCTACTCTATAAATTCCCGCTATCTATGGAAAGTCTATGGGAGATTCGTCTACACCTCTCCAGATACATTGAACATTGTATCTATATAATTTTGCTACATTTGGAATGTAAGTAATATCCCTGACAGTGGGCCATATCTAATCCGCCATTCACACCTTTAATAATTAACTTATATGTTCATTGTACATCTTGTTTGACTGAAATGTAATTAGGGTTCTCGGCGTTTCTGCATTTCCATGCCATCTGTGTGATGATTCACCCACTACGCTTCTGTTATTACATTATTATAGGCGCTCGGCTTATTTTAAACCTGTTTTCATTATGAAACATTACAATGAATCCAGGCTCGGTCTGTACACAGCTCCTCTCCGCTCACGCAGAGCCAGGGCCAAGACCCCATGGCAAGTAAAACTCCTAATCCAGAATAATCTGGTTAATTGGTGAGATGCCGGATTAGCAGGTTTTCCTTAATACTGGAGGCACGGGCTATCCTGTAAGAATTTCCAACCCTTGAAGATGTCACTCCCGACTAATTCCAATGCTTTGTGATATCATTTGGTGTTATTCCCATGTTCTTTCTACCAGGGGTGTAACTAAGGGCTCTCAGGCTCTGTTATATAAACTCAGCTTGGGTCCCCCTGCACAACTTCTCATCACATCTGACAGCTGCGTCCCATCTGTACATTTTAGCAGCATTTACATTTCCTTTTCTTCTCTTTCTGGCCCAGACCACCATGATGACTTCTCTACAACATGTCTGTACACACAAGATTCCCACCATTCCCAACCCATGTTGGTGCCCCCTCACAGTAATCGTGCCCCCTTTTGTGCCACAGCTTCCTCCACAGACGCAATCGGTACAAGGTCCAAGAGCCTCAGGGGGCCCATCAGTATTATAGATAGCACATGGTAAGTGAGGGCCCCGTTACATATTTCGCACTGGGGCCCAGGAGCTTCATGGTACGCCTATGCCCACAGAATCCTTCATTGACTATATGCTGCTGACAAACTACTATTTTACAGCATTAAAGGGTTAATTTTCTCCTTTCTGACAGTGGAAGGCTGTATATCATAAAACTTCTCACTCCAGTGCACCAGGGCAGGGAGAATACATTTACCGATGCACAGTCTGCCAGCCATCAAAGAGAATGAAAAGAAGGTCCAATATTGTGATCAATCCAGCCCTAGTGTGGTGTGGGTGACCTGTGGGGTCCCCTGCGACCGCTGTTACCCCTAAAGTTATACCGGTGTTTTCCACAATCTCCCAAAAATGCTAAATCTTTGCCATAGGACTGTTTTTAGTGGCCACCATCCTATTGTTTTCTTAGATATAGATAATGTTAGAGGCTAGAGATGGGCAAACTTATTTGGCAAGACCCCAAAGTGCTATTATTATACCCTAGGGTTTCCTCTGTCCTCAGAGTATAAGAGGTGGAGGCCCAGGGGAGGAGAGCAAAAATAACACACAGTTATACTCACCTTGCTTCACCTTTCCTGCGCATCCTTGTGGCCTTCAGCACTTCTGGCCTTTGGCTGATGTCACACGCTCTGGGTGATTGGGTCTCAGCGGTCACATGGGGTGCACTGACGTCATGATGCTTTGATCCTCCACTTATTATCTGAGAAGACTCCAGAGTATAATAGTGTTTCCTGGGTAAAGAACCCCAAAACTTTTGAAAAATTCGAATCAAATCTAGTTCAATCCGATTTGGTTCATTTGGTTACTGGTTCTCCTTTGGACAAGCGCTACTGGTTTACCTTTGGGGAGTCATCACTTTCCAAAAAAATGGCTTTAGGTGGACAACTGGTTTAGGTGCGCCTTTTTGGTCATTTTATGATATGTATTGTACTGAGTATGCTGATGACGCTACACTGTCACTTTAATGGTGCACTTGCTGGTAAGTCTTTGTGTCTACCTTGGTCTGGTGTTTTCTGGAAAGAGGCGTTACATTGTCTCCAGACAGGTGGAATCTGATTGTGTCCCTTGGCTGTGCAGCAGGCGGTGTCTCTTTGGTACCACTCGACGTGCAGCCTTCGTACACTACAACCAGATGCCTTGTAGTCACGTCAGATGGGAAGGGTTCTCATATAAAGGAGAGATTGTCCCTCGCCATTGGGATTTCCGTCCAGATATTCATTGTACCAATCTGGCTTTCTGTCCGTGTGGTGCAATTTTGGAGTTAAGTCTGTTCCTTGTATGGCTGGTTACGCTGAGTACTGTGTGCCCCTATGAGAATGGGGCAATCGCTGTGTGCGTCACGGACCATCATTCTTACACTACAAGACGTGTTCTGTTCCAATCCTGTTGATCTGTTGATCCTGGATGTTTCTTACTGCTGAGCAAGTGACATTAACCTGTGCTGTGCCGAACATCCTCTACCTTAGTAGTGACAATGCACCTGTGTGAGCAGTGTATTTCTTGGCTACGATAACGCTACATTGTACAAACCAGAAGACTGGCCCCTCGGAGTAGGGGAAGGTGAGCCAAGCACAGGGTAACAGCTTTGTGGCACAGTCAGAATGGGCCCTGGGACCCTGGCACATAGGGAGCTTCACCCAATTAAAGGGTATCTCCACTAGTTAAAGGGTATGTCATAAAATACTGGCTATAGATAACACTAGGTTAAGCCAACTTTTTATGTTCGCTCGCTCTTATGTAGGTGCACCAAAACTCATGCCAGTTTTCTGACGAACGGGACTTCTCGCCCCTCCAACTGAGCCAAAAGTTCTCATATAAAAGAGGACGGGGCTTCCTGTGTTAGATTCTGCCCCACTTCTTCCACTATCTAAAAAAGTGGTGAGTGGGGGGAGGAGCTGAGATGCGCCAAAAATTCACCAATTTGTGTCACATTTTTGGCCACTTTTAGGAGCAGCCCAGATAGAAAATCCACCCTGCACCCTTCTCCATTCACATTTTTGCTGGCTTCCTCTTCCCATTGCATTGTGGGAGCCTCGGGCAAGTAGTTCGTTCATATGACAGCCAGGGGGCAGTAAACTAATGTATTGTTCCAAGGAGAATTTTGGATGCTGCTCTAGATGTGAACAGAGATTTAACCTGACCTATTAAAAGCAGCACTAAGCTTTTGACAATGGCGTACATTGTGCATTGTAGACTGCGCTTCACATACTGAAGGAGATATTTACCCTCTTGGTGTCTGTAATATATAAAAAGAGAATAATTATACGGCTCTGTACACATTCGCCTCACAATAGCTCATCCTTTTGTTCTATTTTTGCTCACTAAATCTAGAACACTACTTGAAGTTAATGAAATTGTAATGCCGCTTATCTGCGAGGTTTACACAGCAGTTTACTACATCCCTCTAAATATAGCCGGGCGTGATTATCGGAGTGAATGCAGGGCACCCGGGGTGTTATGTCATCGCTCAGGGTGTGGGGTGGGGCGGGGGCGGGCAGTGGATTTTGTTGTTGTCCTGCGCTCACTGGATACATAATATATAGTATTTCTATGCTCGCACACATCAGTATTCTATAGGTAGCTAACAGGAGCCTCAGAGGGTGCCAGGCTTTACCCCATTGGGGCAAATGATCCAAAATAATTCACCAAGGTCAAGTGTTGCACCCAATGGGGTGGTGCAATAAGATACACTCAAGATTAAAAACACAATGGCTGCTTTCTTGTAAAAAAAAAAAAAAAAAAGAAAAGCCACAACAGTGCACAGGTTGAGTGTGGTATTGCAGCTCAACAATTTTCAGTTCAAGTCTAGACAATTCCTTTAAGCTCATTTTTGACTCTTATAAGAAGATGTGGATGTTGGGTCCTCCAGAGTGAGGATAGTTTTTTGTAGAGGCAGTCTGCTCTGACTCATAGAGGGGGCCCCAAAATCCATAGGCCCTAACAAAGCATATTCAAAGGGATTGTCTCTGTGGTATCCCACCGTGCTTTCCCCCTCTTTCATATATAAGCCACTGTCGCCATATGCTGGCTGGACCGGCGTCCCATTCTCACCTCAACCAGTGCTGATGTCTTCACCGTCCAGCTGGGCCTCTGTCTCCTCTCAGCCTTAGCATGTGACTGCTGGGACCTGTTGTGGGGTGCACAGGAGCTGAGGATTCTTAAATGGCCAATGTGTGCCAATATGACCTCCACCAGTCATGCATTTCTGCTCTAGTCAATGACATCGACCCCCACCTTCTACTCTTGGCCAGAACGATAAGGTCCTTCCTGACTCCTTTACTGTGTTCAGGTGTCCTCTTGTCCTATCTGATCCAGTACTGACCAGGCTTGCTTTCTGACCACGTCTCCTGTCTGCTGCCTGCCTATCCTCTCCCCACCTGACTACGACTACTGCCCAGCGATTCTGCACCATATTCCGGTGTCACCTGCTGGTGTCATGTCAGAAGTTATTAACTGGGATTATCATGGTAGTGAACTGGGGATTCCCTTCAGGTAAGTCCAGTTACACACGTGGACAAAATTGTTGGTCCCCTCCCTCGTTTAATGAAAGATAAACCCACAATGGTCACAGAAATAACTTGAATCTGACAGACTGGAATTTGCCAAACTACATGTTGACAAGCCACAAAGCTTCTGGGAGAATGTCCTATGGACAGATGAGACAAAAATCTAATTTATGGCAAGGCACATCAGCTCTATGTTCACAGACGGAAAAATGAAGCATATCTTGAAAAGAACACTGTCCTTACTGTGAAACATGGAGGAGGCTCTGTTATGTTCTGGGGCTGCTTTGCTGCATCTGGCACAGGGTGTCTTGAATCTGTGCAGGGTACAATGAAATCTCAAGACTATCAAGGGGTTCTAGAGAGAAATGTGCTGCCCAGTGTCAGAAAGCTTGGTCTCAGTCGCAGGTCATGGGTCTTGTAACAGGATAATGACCCAAAACACACAGCTAAAAACACCCAAGAATGGCTAAGAGGAAAACATTGGACTATTCTGAAGTGGCCTTCTATGAGCCCTGACCTAAATCCTATTGAGCATCTTTGGAAGGAGCTGAAACATGCCGTCTGGAAAAGGCACCCTTCACACCCGAGACAACTGGAGCAGTTTGCTCATGAGGAGTGGCCAAAATCCCTGCTGAGAGGTGCAGAAGTCTCATTGACAGTTACAGGAATCGTTTGATTGCAGGGATTGCCTCAAAAGGTTGTGCAACTAAATATTAAGTTAAGGGAACCATCATTTCTGTCCAGGCCTGTTTCATGAGTTTTCTTTTTTAAAAAATCCTGTTGAAGCCTGGTTGGAAAGCAATGTCTGACTTTCATTTGTTCATATTCATAGAATTTTTATATATTATTACTTTTGTCAGATACAAGTTATTTCTGTGACCATTGTGGGGTTTTCTTTCATTAAACGAGGGAGGGGACCAACAATTTTGTCCACATGTGTATATGTATGGAGGTTAAAGGGTAAATCCCTTAGACTCCATTACTAGATATAGTCCCAACCGCAGAGGTGTAACTTGAAGCGCCTGCAAAATCTATAATGGGGCCCCTACCTTCTTTGTCCCATTTAGAATAGTGGTATATTTTATGGGGCAGAGGGATCTTTGGGGCCCCCTAAGGGCTCAGGGCCCGGTAACAATTTCTACCTCTGCTCTGTCTATAGCTACACCCCTGGTCCCAAGCCAAATCCGTTGTTCGCAAGCCATAATTGTGGCCACCATATATGTCCATAGAGACAGGTACTCTGATGTATATAGTGAATTTCTCATGGAAACATTACATGCGTAGATAACCAGAAGAGGAAACGTTATCCTAAGAATCTCAGTATTGCAGCCTCCGGCTTTCGACCCTTATATTAAGATATCAAGTGTCAGGCCAGAAGTAATTATATTTTTAATGCACATCCAAGGCCTTATTACATTTTATTCTATTACTTCTGATCAGGGTTTTTTAACACATTGTTGGTCTAGTGCAAAGATGATACATGATACAGAGTGACAACATTAAACCACCTGTCTGACATGGTGTAGTCCCCCTCGTGTTACCGAAACCGCTCTGACCCTTCACGTGTAGACTGTGCGAAACCTCTGAAGGCTCCTGCGATATCTGGTACAAGCTGTCAGCCATAGATCCTGTACGTCATGGATTGGACTTGTTACTCCAGAACATCCTACAGATGATCGATCGGATTGGGATCTGGTGAATTTGGACCTGAGGCATCACCTTCAACTTTTTGTCTTTTTTTTTTCATATCCAGGAAAATGTGTGCCAAAAAAACGGAAATGTGTCTGTTTTTCACTTTTTTTTTTTTTAAAGCACAGATACTAAAATTTTTAAAAACAGTTTACCCTCTCCGTTACAGTATTTGTTATGTAGGGTTATGTTGCGCGGGGTAGGGGAGACAACCTGTGATGTGGGCCTGATATTGGATTTTTTTTTCTATTATTTTACTTAATTTTTTTTATTTATCTTTATTTATTTATTTTGTACGCTATCCCATCCCCCTTCATAATGTCATAATAGACCTTTGGGGGGCATTTTAACAGTATTTTTTATTTTTTTTTTTTGGCTTATTTCCTCTGTAACTAGGGCTGATACATTTAGCCCCATTTACAGGAGGAATTATAGTATTTTGCCTACTTCTATAGCACCAACATATTCCACGGCGCTTTACAGAAATTGTTAATGCAGCCTCCTAACATGAACTGCAGAGCTGATCTGGGTCCTCTAGGACCCAGCAGCTTTTACAATCCCTAGTTCACCGGCGGATCACGTGATTGTCGGGTCAGAGGGAAGCCACCATTGGGTCAAGGATCGGGAAGGTAGGGATGGTACGACACCGTCCCTGATTACTCTATAGGAGCTCCGGCTCCCCGGTTCTGCTTAACTCTACAAGAGGAGGTCTGGAACTGGTTAATAAATATTATCCTATTAAAATTAACAGTAATAATGTCATTGCCACAATGAGGATAGCACCTCTCTACTAGAGATGGTTGAACCAGCTCGTAACAAGCCCATTACGTATTTTCCAAAAATTCCAAAAATTTCAACACTGACACAAATGATAAGAAAAATGGGGGCCCTGCCCTTATCACGACTCTTTTCAGGAAGTGGCAAGAGGGCAGTAAAACACCACAATCTTAACATTTGTTGTTGCTAATGGCCTATAAAAAGTTACAAATCCAAAATTTGTGATTTTTTTTTATGCCACAATAGTGGTGTAGGAAGTAATAACTCTCCTCCATGTGTGCCGTTGTTTCTTTTCTCACTTTAGTGCATTATTTTAATTTTTTGAATTTTTTTAATATTTTTATTTATATTATTTTTATTTTGGTCCATACCATTTTTGTCAATTTTTTAATTTTTTTTTTCCTGTTATATAGAGTTTTTAATAGGGGAAAAAATGTTTGTCAAAAATGTGACAAAAACAAGAGCTACGGATTGTAAATAAAAGCAATGAATTTCACAACGATCAATCAGGTATTAGGATTACTAGTACTACAAGTGCAATAGTAATAGAAATGGTACTAATAATCATGTAATAATGAAGGTAATAATTAATACTAAGTGATGGGGAGATAGCAGATCTGCTCCGGCCCTGGATATTCCCTGATGTCTGCTCCGCTCACTAATGGCACTTTTCCTCCCATCTGTTCCTATCAGTGTATGATCAGCCTTATAATATTGATACATTGTTTCCTCTGGTGATTTCGTTATGTATAGCCTGATGCTTGGGCCGGAGATTGGGCAGCGGCTTCTTCCATATGATCCTGGCCCTGTGCTGTGGCCCTGCACCCTGATGTAATAGTAATAATGACATTATTTCTAAGGTTTGTAAGAACAGCCCTCACCGTGGGATTGCATAACAGTCTGAGAGATCCTACAACAGCTGCTCATAAAATCCGGGCACGGAACACGCCGTGCACCACAACCTCTCCATTATATTGTTTTTTTTTTTTAAATTGTGCAATCTGACCCCGATGGAAATTTTCCATTGAGCATAATATGTGCTCACAGATATGTGCATGGAGAAATATCAGACACCTCTGCTTGTTTAGTGACATTTCCAATAGTTGTAATAAAATTATTTCGCAAGCCATGAGTCTTTTTGTTCATTTTAAAGGGGGTGTATACTTTCAAACAATTTTATGGTGTCTCAGTAGGATCTAAAATGAAAGCGCTTTGTAAATAGTCTAGAATTCCTATGCAGACCTATGGGTCTCCATGGTAAAAGACTACGCATGTGTACCCCATGTGTAGTCAGATGCCGCAGGAATATTCCCTTACATCCTTCTCCTCTAGCCAACTGAATGTGGAAGGAAGTATGATTGCAAAATTGGACAAATTGTGTTTGTTTGTAGTCTGTTACCATGGAGACCCATAGTTATGCATAGTTCCTGAAGACATAAATCCCAGAACCACACGGGGGGACCTAGTGAGTGACCTGCAGAAAGCTGGGACTAACGTAACAAAGGCTACCGTCAGTAACACACTACGCCGCCAGGGACTCAGATCCTGCAGTGCCAGACGTGTCCCCCTGCTTAAGCCAGTACATATCCGGGCCCGTCTGAAGTTTGCTAGAGAGCATTTGGATGTTCCAGAAGAGTATTGGGAGAATGTCATATGGTCAGATGAAACCAAAGTAGAACTGTTTGGTAGAAACACAACTCGTGGTGTTTGGAGGAGAGTGAATGCTGAGTTGTATCCAGAGAACACCATACCTACTGTGAAGCATGGGGGGGCAACATCATGTATGGGGCTGTTTCTCTGCAAAGGGACCAGGACGACTGATCCGTGTACATGAAAGAATGAATGGGGCCATGTATCGTGAGATTTTGAGTGCAAACCTCCTTCCATCAGCAAGGGCATTGAAGATGAAACGTGGCTGGGTCTTTCAGCATAACAATGATCCCAAGCACACCGCCAGGGCAACGAAGGAGCGGCTTCGTAAGAAGCATTTCAAGGTCCTGGAGTGGCCTAGCCAGTCTCCAGATCTCAACCCCATAGAAAACCTTTGGAGGGAGTTGAAAGTCCGTGTTGCCCAGCGACAGCCCCAAAACATCCCTGCTCTAGAGGAGATCTGCATGGAGGAATGGGCCAACATACCGGCAACAGTGTGTGCCAACCTTGTGAAGACTTACAGAAAACGTTTCACCTCTGTCATTGCCAACAAAGGAGATAGAACAAAGTATTGAGATGAACTTTTGTTATTGACCAAATACTTATTTTCCAACATAATTTGCAAATAAATTCTTTAAAAATCAGACAATGTGATTTTCTGGATTTGTTTTCTCATTTTGTCTCTCATAGTTGAGGTCTTCCTATGATGACAATTACAGGCCGGCCTCATCTTTTTAAGTGGGAGAACTTGCACAATTGCTGGCTGACTAAATACTTTTTTTCACCACTGTAGGTTCATAGGAGCCCTGACAGTGTCATACACTATGTTTTATAGATAGGTTCCTAGGAGACCTGACAGTGTCATACACTATGTTTTATAGATAGGTTCCTAGGCGCCCTGACAGTGTCATACACTATGTTTTATAGATAGGTTCCTAGGAGCCCTGACAGTGTCATACACTATGTTTTATAGATAGGTTCCTAGGAGCCTTGACAGTGTCATACACTATGTTTTATAGATATATAGTCCTAGGAGCCCTGGTGTCCTAGGAGCCCTGACAGTGTTATACACTATGTTTTATAGATCTATAGTCCTAGGAGCCCTGACAGTGTCATACACTATGTTTTATAGATAGGTTCCTAGGAGCCCTGACAGTGTCATACACTATGTTTTATAGATATATAGTCCTAGGAGCCCTGACAGTGTTATACACTATGTTTTATAGATCTATAGTCCTAGGAGCCCTGACAGTGTCATACACTATGTTTTATAGATAGGTTCCTAGGAGCACTGACAGTGTTATACACTATGTTATATAGATAGGTTCCTAGGAGCCTTGACACTGTTATACACTATGTTTTATAGATGGGTTCCTATGAGCCCTGACAGTATTCTACACTATGTTTTATAGCTAGGTTCCTAGGAGCCCTGACAGTGTCATACACTATGTTCTATAGATAGGTTCCTAGGAGCCCTGACAGTATTCTACACTATGTTTTATACATAGGTTTCTAGGAGCCCTGACAGTGTTATTACACTATGTTTTATAGACAGGTTCCTATGAGCCCTGACAGTATTCTACACTATGTTTTATAGATAGGTTCCTAGGAGCCCTGACAGTGTCATACACTATGTTTTATAGATTGGTTCCTAGGAGCCCTGACAGTGTTATAAACTATGTTTTATAGATAGGTTCCTAGGAGCCCTGACAGGGTCATACACTATGTTTTATAGATAGGTTCCTAGGAGCCCTGACAGTGCTCTACACTATGTTTTATAGATATATAGTCCTAGGAGCCCTGACAGTGTCATACACTATGTATTATAGATATACAGTCCTAGGAGCCCTGACAGTATCCTACACTATGTTTTATAGATATATAGTCCTAGTAGCCCTGACAGTGTCATACACTATGTTTTATAGATAGGTTCTTAGGAGCCCTGACAGTGCTCTACACTATGTTTTATAGATATATAGTCCTAGGAGCCCTGACAGTGTCATACACTATGTTTTATAGATAGCTTCCTAGGAGCCCTGGCAGTGTTCTACACTATGCTTTATAGATAGGTTCCTAGGAGCCCTGACAGTGTTCTACACTATGTTTTATAGATAGGTTCCTAGGAGCCCTGACAGTATTCTACACTATGTTTTATAGATAGGTTCCTAGGAGCCCTGACAGTGTTCTACACTATGCTTTATAGATAGGTTCCTAGGAGCCCTGACAGTGTCATACACTATGTTTTATAGATAGGTAGTCCTAGGCGCCCTGACAGTGTTATACACTATGTTTTATAGATAGGTCCGGCCTGCAGTGTCTACACTATGTTTTATAGATATGTTCCTAGGAGCCCTGACAGTGTCATACACTATGTTTTATAGATAGATAGTCCTAGGAGCCCTGACAGTGTCATACACTATGTTTTATAGATATATAGTCCTAGGAGCCCTGACAGTGTTCTACACTATGTTTTATAGCTAGGTTCCTAGGAGCCTTGACAGTGTCATACACTATGTTTTATAGATATGTAGTCCTAGGAGCCCTGACAGTGTTATACACTATGTTTTATAGATCTATAGTCCTAGGAGCCCTGACAGTGTCATACACTATGTTTTATAGATAGGTTCCTAGGAGCACTGACAGTGTTATACACTATGTTATATAGATAGGTTCCTAGGAGCCTTGACACTGTTATACACTATGTTTTATAGATGGGTTCCTATGAGCCCTGACAGTATTCTACACTATGTTTTATAGCTAGGTTCCTAGGAGCCCTGACAGTGTCATACACTATGTTCTATAGATAGGTTCCTAGGAGCCCTGACAGTATTCTACACTATGTTTTATACATAGGTTTCTAGGAGCCCTGACAGTGTTATACACTATGTTTTATAGACAGGTTCCTATGAGCCCTGACAGTATTCTACACTATGTTTTATAGATAGGTTCCTAGGAGCCCTGACAGTGTCATACACTATGTTTTATAGATTGGTTCCTAGGAGCCCTGACAGTGTTATAAACTATGTTTTATAGATAGGTTCCTAGGAGCCCTGACAGGGTCATACACTATGTTTTATAGATAGGTTCCTAGGAGCCCTGACAGTGCTCTACACTATGTTTTATAGATATATAGTCCTAGGAGCCCTGACAGTGTCATACACTATGTATTATAGATATACAGTCCTAGGAGCCCTGACAGTATCCTACACTATGTTTTATAGATATATAGTCCTAGTAGCCCTGACAGTGTCATACACTATGTTTTATAGATAGGTTCTTAGGAGCCCTGACAGTGCTCTACACTATGTTTTATAGATCTATAGTCCTAGGAGCCCTGACAGTGTCATACACTATGTTTTATAGATAGCTTCCTAGGAGCCCTGGCAGTGTTCTACACTATGCTTTATAGATAGGTTCCTAGGAGCCCTGACAGTGTTATACACTATGTTTTATAGATAGGTTCCTAGGAGCCCTGACAGTATTCTACACTATGTTTTATAGATAGGTTCCTAGGAGCCCTGACAGTGTTCTACACTATGCTTTATAGATAGGTTCCTAGGAGCCCTGACAGTGTCATACACTATGTTTTATAGATAGGTTCCTAGGCGCCCTGACAGTGTCATACACTATGTTTTATAGATAGGTTCCTAGGAGCCCTGACAGTGTCATACACTATGTTTTATAGATAGGTTCCTAGGAGCCTTGACAGTGTCATACACTATGTTTTATAGATATATAGTCCTAGGAGCCCTGACAGTGTTATACACTATGTTTTATAGATATATAGTCCTAGGAGCCCTGACAGTGTTATACACTATGTTTTATAGATAGATAGTCCTAGGAGCCTCTGACAGTGTTATACACTATGTTTTATAGATCTATAGTCCTAGGAGCCCTGACAGTGTCATACACTATGTTTTATAGATAGGTTCCTAGGAGCACTGACAGTGTTATACACTATGTTATATAGATAGGTTCCTAGGAGCCTTGACACTGTTATACACTATGTTTTATAGATGGGTTCCTATGAGCCCTGACAGTATTCTACACTATGTTTTATAGCTAGGTTCCTAGGAGCCCTGACAGTGTCATACACTATGTTCTATAGATAGGTTCCTAGGAGCCCTGACAGTATTCTACACTATGTTTTATACATAGGTTTCTAGGAGCCCTGACAGTGTTATACACTATGTTTTATAGACAGGTTCCTATGAGCCCTGACAGTATTCTACACTATGTTTTATAGATAGTTTCCTAGGAGCCCTGACAGTGTCATACACTATGTTTTATAGATTGGTTCCTAGGAGCCCTGACAGTGTTATAAACTATGTTTTATAGATAGGTTCCTAGGAGCCCTGACAGGGTCATACACTATGTTTTATAGATAGGTTCCTAGGAGCCCTGACAGTGCTCTACACTATGTTTTATAGATATATAGTCCTAGGAGCCCTGACAGTGTCATACACTATGTATTATAGATATACAGTCCTAGGAGCCCTGACAGTATCCTACACTATGTTTTATAGATATATAGTCCTAGTAGCCCTGACAGTGTCATACACTATGTTTTATAGATAGGTTCTTAGGAGCCCTGACAGTGCTCTACACTATGTTTTATAGATATATAGTCCTAGGAGCCCTGACAGTGTCATACACTATGTTTTATAGATAGCTTCCTAGGAGCCCTGGCAGTGTTCTACACTATGCTTTATAGATAGGTTCCTAGGAGCCCTGACAGTGTTCTACACTATGTTTTATAGATAGGTTCCTAGGAGCCCTGACAGTATTCTACACTATGTTTTATAGATAGGTTCCTAGGAGCCCTGACAGTGTTCTACACTATGCTTTATAGATAGGTTCCTAGGAGCCCTGACAGTGTCATACACTATGTTTTATAGATATATAGTCCTAGGAGCCCTGACAGTGTTATACACTATGTTTTATAGATATATAGTCCTAGGAGCCCTGACAGTGTTATACACTATGTTTTATAGATAGGTTCCTAGGAGCCCTGACAGTGTTCTACACTATGTTTTATAGATAGGTTCCTAGGAGCCCTGACAGTGTTCTACACTATGTTTTATAGATAGGTTCCTAGGAGCCCTGACAGTGTTCTACACTATGTTTTATAGATAGGTTCCTAGGAGCCCTAAGTATGTTCTACACAATGGTTTAAGCCAATTTAATGTGTGGTTGTTACTGAACCTATTCAACCTGAAAGGAATCAGGGACCCAAGCCACAGAACATGAAACAAATCTTGGGAGGTTCACCCATGTCTACTCCAGACAATTCCTTTTGGAGAAGACTCTTGGCTCCACCTACTGACTACTGAATCAATGTTTGCTACCAGTCAGTTTCTAATCCGGGGACCATGACCTAAGAAATTCAAGCCCATTCCATCATGAGGAAATTGTATGTTAATTTTTACAGTGAAACCTTATGAACGTTGTACACCACTGTATACCCTGTAGCATATGACGGCGACTCAGACACTTCTGATGCTGTTTCCATCTGACTCCTCTTGTTGACTGCCATCTACTTTTTCCCTACTCTGGTGCCTCCTAAAAGTTACCCAAAGAATTATAGTACAATGAACACAAGTTTAATAATAACAAAGCACACAAAGAGGAAAATATTAGGCAGGATCCATTATATGCATAGAGACCCCTACCCCTAGGACAATGCTTACATTGCTTACTTAGTAAACTACCATTCCCACACATTGCTTATCTATGGATGATTCTTATCAAAATGCTACAGGCATTGACCATTGTCTCTTGTATCTTTGAGATCTTCGAAAGTCAAACACATCTTCTGTCTCACACATGGGGCACATCTGTGTGGTGGACCATAAACCTCTGACTAGTGAATTCTTCTCCCAGTGGTCTACTCAGTCTATCTGCAGCTGATATGAAACATTATACCATAAATCTGGCCACAGATTGCAGATAACTTTTTGAAAAATGATCATTCGACAAAAAAGCTTTACCTTCCAGAAGTTTCCACCAGACACTGTCCAGAGACATGACTCTGCTTAACTCAGGAACCAGGTCCTGCTGGCCGTATACAACACAGTGAAGCTCCTTTGAGATGTCTACCCAAAATCAAATGAAAAAGTGGTCTATAAGAGAGGTGGTTTTCTAAAAGAAGATTGCTAGTATGAAAAACTGAAAATATGTCACAAAAAATGTGGTCAGGGTAAGGTGGTCTTCTCAAGAAGTGGTCTTATGGCGAGGTTTCGCTCTACAAGGCAGACATTGGGCACTCACAAATAGTAGAGTTTTGGTGAATAACCTCAAAATCGGTAGGATCCAACTATAAGGGTACGTTCACATGCAGGAATTTAGCACTGGATTTGTCACTGAATTTGCCAAGCAGAAAATTTCTGCTTTCAGGAATTTGAAGCAGATTCTGCTTGACAAAATCTGACGAGGATTTTGACGCTGAATTTGAAGCAGAATTTGGAGAAGAGTGGCATTATATTTTTCCTTGATTGGTCAGGCACAAATTCCAAATTCTGCTAGTAGATTTTGACAAATTCTGTGTCAAATTCCGCACTGACAGAAAAGGTATATTTTTCACCTTCCGTTCATTTCAGTGGGAGTTCTCAGTCGGAATCCGTCTGAAGAGCGAGCAGGACACTTATTTTTCCGCTTGCTGAAAAAATCTCCCACTTCCTTCCATTGAAATGAATGGGAGGCGGATTTCAGGCATAATTTGAGGTGGATTCTGTGTCAAAATCCACTTCAAATTCAGTGCCAAATTCCTACATGTGAACTTATCCTAAGATACACCTTTTAACTAGGTAAAACATTGCTAAAAAGTCCCTACCCACGAGGGAAGGCTAAATTAATGTGAAATATTTTTTTCTTAATTTTTCATGCCTAACCTGGTGTGTTTTATGGCTGTCTGGAAAATACAGTAGATGAGTCCAGTATAGCATAGTTGAACCTGAGATTTTTGTAAAAAAAAAAAAAAAAATTCAAAAATTCTCGGGATCGACTATTTATCTGAGCATGGCAGCACTACTGTTTATGTTGGCACTGTTTGACATTATCTTGATTTTATGAGTATTTTGGTGCTGCACAGATTTTATTACTTTTTCTATAAACAAGGAACATATATTCCCCTTTTTAAAGACAATGCCAGATGAGGATCCAGCAGTAAAGTGAAGTATAAGCCTGGTCATACACCAGTAAGCTGTTCCTCCTGACTAGAGGTGGGAAAAATGTTTTGTTATGAGCTGAGTTAATAACAAATTTTCCAAAAATTTCAAGTGTGGCCAAACCTGAAATTTTCGGGGCTCCCCACCCATGAATCATTATAATTCTCTGTGGTCTCTGATGATGTCACACAGAAGGAGGACGACGTGAGAGCAGACCAGATGAGGCAGTGGTTTCCTGGATCAGTGAGGAAGGGTGAGTATCATTTTTTTCAGCACCTTCCCCCGGTCTCTGCCTATTATCGGTCCTTATGATCTGAAACTTATAGGCGAACCTCACAAATATACACAATGCACATGCATGTTGGGCTCGGTTAAGCTTGCATGCATTTTCATTGGGGAAAAGAGACTTAGCCGCTGTCAGATTCCTCTGGTGGCAGATTATCTCCCCTGAAAACATGTTGTATTCCATCATCCCGATCCTTAACTCCTCCAACATCTTCAATTGGGGGTGCGTTGAGTGACATTGGCCTCTTCCGGCCTAAGTGACATCATGGGTTTTCTGAACTGAGGCCTTTGAAGTGTCATGACTTTAGTGCACCTCACGGGGTCTCAGCGGGGACCCTGGGGCCCATGAAATTACAGAAGAGAATTGAAGAACACTAATTATACTCTGGGGACTGACGATTTGTGAGTGGTGAACTCCAAAAATCTTGGGTTTGGCCAAACCTGAAATGAATGGAAATTTTGTGACCAACTCATCTCGTTGCAAACTGGTTTGGACATCTAGTTCTATTTTCCCACCCAATCTCACATTGAACTTGGATAAATCCAACTGCATACTTGGGCTGAGGCTGTCTGACACCCTGAAGGTATCTACTTAGAAAAGGACCAACGTATGACACTCAGTGGGCATCAGATGGTTGCCCCAGCATGTAGTTATGTCACTCCATTTCTGATGCCAGGTAAGGCAGTAAGGTATGTCAGACAACTGCTTTAACGATGAAGCCTCCCTAGACTTCCAGATATAGGATATTACCATAGAGAGCTATATTGTACACCGAGGTAACGGTTGCACCTGTGCTCCAGGACATAAAGGGCTCCAAAGGCCCTTCTGCCACGTAAAAGAGAGCCAAGTCTTATAAATGGCACAAGCCCTGATACAGACTTGTATTGCAGCCCAGAATTATCACAGCTTCTACGTGCAGACATCTCACCTGAGCTGTTTTATTGATAACCCCATCCTAAACCACATGGTGGAAGGCAGAGGGCTGGTAGGGGGCGATCTGTGAGTTATGGGTCTGTTCTCCAAGATATCTCTCCTCCTAGTCTCCATAAGCCAAGACACATTTGAAATCTTAAGAGACTTTCCTTTTGGATTGATGAAGCCATTGAAAGCCGAGACCCACCACAAGGACAGGAAATGTAATATGTGGTCACTTTCTAGAACCTTTTATGAAACAGAATTACCTTGTGTTCCTTCTGTTATTGATGTCAGATACATAACCTCAGACTAACAAATAGAAGCCGGGGTCTGATCATTAATGACGAGTCCATTGTAACGCTGTTATCTGCGGATAATTCTACTGCCCCAGGGTGTTGGGTTGTAACTTATTTAGAGATAGCATTTTCAATTTTTATAATTTATCATACAGTTTATCTATAATCTATCATCTCATAACTCCTATCTATCTATGATCATTCTATCTATCCCATATCTATCTATCTATCTCATATCTATCTATCTATCTCATATCTATCTATCTATCTATCTATCTATCTATCTCATATCTATCTATCTATCTATCTATCTCATATCTATCTATCTATTTATCTATCTCATATCTATCTATCTATCTATCTATCTATCTATCTCATATCTATCTATCTAACTACTTATTGAGTATTTTATCTTTCCCTAATTACTTTATATATTCCACAGTTACATAAATAACATTGTTTTTCTTTCCTTTTTCTTTTTTTTCGAGTTATTATCCTCCAGTTCACAACCTTCTCTTTCTCTGTGAACAGAATAAAACACGGTTTCGTGTGGATGTAGATTGGAGGAAAATTAGAGGTTAAGTGCCACCTTTGTTAGGAAAGCAATGTCTCCATGTAGTGGCACAGTGGGTTATTGTTCTGTGAGAGAGTCACATCTGTAATAACTGCAGACGGGAAACAATGAAATACTGATTTCCCTTTTATATGTAAAATAAACCAGTTTGTGTTATATCTACTGTATATCCCAGAATGATGGGAGAAGGAATCCATGGGAGGAGTTGTATGGATGATGGGTGTGTTTATTTGTCATGGGTTTTAGGGGGCCACATATAAAGGTTTTATTTAATAGACAATAACTGAATCTCATCAGGGATAAAAAAAAAATCTGCTAGTTATGTAGAAACCGCTTATACATAATGGGCAGTGTTATAGTAGTTATATTCTTGTACATAGGAGCAGTATTATAGTAGTTATATTCTTGTACATAGGAGCAGTATTATAGTAGTTATATTCTTGTACATAGGGGCAGTATTATAGTAGTTATATTCTTGTACATAGGAGCAGTATTATAGTAGTTATATTCTTGTACATAGGAGCAGTATTATAGTAGTTATATTCTTGTACATAGGAGCATTATTATAGTAGTTATATTCTTGTACATAGGAGCAGTATTATAGTAGTTATATTCTTGTACATAGGAGGTAGTATTATAGTAGTTATATTCTTGTACATAGGAGCAGTATTATAGTAGTTATATTCTTGTACATAGGAGGTAGTATTATAGTAGTTATATTCTTGTACATAGGAGGCAGTATTATAGTAGTTATATTCTTGTACATAGGATTAGTATTATAGTAGTTATATTCTTGTACATAGGAGCAGTATTATAGTAGTTATATTCTTGTACATAGGAGCAGTATTATAGTAGTTATATTCTTGTACATAGGAGGTAGTATTATAGTAGTTATATTCTTGTACATAGGAGCAGTATTATAGTAGTTATATTCTTGTACATAGGGGCAGTATTATAGTAGTTATATTCTTGTACATAGGAGCAGTATTATAGTAGTTATATTCTTGTACATAGGATTAGTATTATAGTAGTTATATTCTTGTTAATAGGAGCAGTAATATAGTAGTTATATTCTTGTACATAGGAGCAGTATTATAGTAGTTATATTCTTGTACATAGGAGCAGTATTATAGTAGTTATATTCTTGTACATAGGAGCAGTATTATAGTAGTTATATTCTTGTACATAGGAGTAGTATTATAGTAGTTATATTCTTGTACATAGGAGCAGTATTATAGTAGTTATATTCTTGTACATAGGAGCAGTATTATAGTAGTTATATTCTTATAAATAGGAGCAGTATTATAGTATATTCTTGTACATAGGAGTAGTATTATAGTAGTTATATTCTTGTACATAGGAGCAGTATTATAGCAGTTATATTCTTGTACATAGGAATAGTATTATAGTAGTTATATTCTTGTACATAGGATTAGTATTATAGTATCTATATTCTTGTACATAGGAGGTAGTATTATAGTAGTTATATTCTTGTACATAGGAGCAGTATTATAGTAGTTATATTCTTGTACATAGGAATAGTATTATAGTAGTTATATTCTTGTACATAGGAGTAGTATTATAGTAGTTATATTCTTGTACATAGGAGCAGTATTATAGTAGTTATATTCTTGTACATAGGAGCAGTATTATAGTAGTTATATTCTTGTACATAGGATTAGTATTATAGTAGTTATATTCTTGTTAATAGGAGCAGTAATATAGTAGTTATATTCTTGTACATAGGAGTAGTATTATAGTAGTTATATTCTTGTACATAGGAGCAGTATTATAGTAGTTATATTCTTATAAATAGGAGCAGTATTATAGTATATTCTTGTACATAGGAGTAGTATTATAGTAGTTATATTCTTGTACATAGGAGCAGTATTATAGCAGTTATATTCTTGTACATAGGAATAGTATTATAGTAGTTATATTCTTGTACATAGGATTAGTATTATAGTATCTATATTCTTGTACATAGGAGGTAGTATTATAGTAGTTATATTCTTGTACATAGGAGCAGTATTATAGTAGTTATATTCTTGTACATAGGAATAGTATTATAGTAGTTATATTCTTGTACATAGGAGTAGTATTATAGTAGTTATATTCTTGTACATAGGAGCAGTATTATAGTAGTTATATTCTTGTACATAGGAGCAGTATTATAGTAGTTATATTCTTGTACATAGGATTAGTATTATAGTAGTTATATTCTTGTTAATAGGAGCAGTAATATAGTAGTTATATTCTTGTACATAGGAGCAGTATTATAGTAGTTATATTCTTGTACATAGGAGCAGTATTATAGTAGTTATATTCTTGTACATAGGAGCAGTATTATAGTAGTTATATTCTTGTACATAGGAGTAGTATTATAGTAGTTATATTCTTGTACATAGGAGCAGTATTATAGTAGTTATATTCTTGTACATAGGAGCAGTATTATAGTAGTTATATTCTTGTACATAGGAATAGTATTATAGTAGTTATATTCTTGTACATAGGAGGTAGTATTATAGTAGTTATATTCTTGTACATAGGAGCAGTATTATAGTAGTTATATTCTTGTACATAGGGGTAGTATTATAGTAGTTATATTCTTGTACATAGGAGCAGTATTATAGTAGTTATATTCTTCTATATAGGAGCATTATTATAGTAGTTATATTCTTGTATATAGGAGCAGTATTATAGTAGTTATATTCTTGTACATAGGGGGCAGTATTATAGTAGTTATATTCTTGTACATAGGAGGCAGTATTATAGTAGTTATATTCTTGTACATAGGAGTAGTATTATAGTAGTTATATTCTTGTACATAGGAGGCAGTATTATAGTAGTTATATTCTTGTACATAGGATTAGTATTATAGTAGTTATATTCTTGTACATAGGAGCAGTATTATAGTAGTTATATTCTTGTACATAGGAGCAGTATTATAGTAGTTATATTCTTGTACATAGGAGGTAGTATTATAGTAGTTATATTCTTGTACATAGGAGCAGTATTATAGTAGTTATATTCTTGTACATAGGGGCAGTATTATAGTAGTTATATTCTTGTACATAGGAGCAGTATTATAGTAGTTATATTCTTGTACATAGGATTAGTATTATAGTAGTTATATTCTTGTTAATAGGAGCAGTAATATAGTAGTTATATTCTTGTACATAGGAGCAGTATTATAGTAGTTATATTCTTGTACATAGGAGCAGTATTATAGTAGTTATATTCTTGTACATAGGAGCAGTATTATAGTAGTTATATTCTTGTACATAGGAGTAGTATTATAGTAGTTATATTCTTGTACATAGGAGCAGTATTATAGTAGTTATATTCTTGTACATAGGAGCAGTATTATAGTAGTTATATTCTTATAAATAGGAGCAGTATTATAGTAGATATTCTTGTACATAGGAGTAGTATTATAGTAGTTATATTCTTGTACATAGGAGCAGTATTATAGCAGTTATATTCTTGTACATAGGAATAGTATTATAGTAGTTATATTCTTGTACATAGGATTAGTATTATAGTATCTATATTCTTGTACATAGGAGGTAGTATTATAGTAGTTATATTCTTGTACATAGGAGCAGTATTATAGTAGTTATATTCTTGTACATAGGAATAGTATTATAGTAGTTATATTCTTGTACATAGGAGTAGTATTATAGTAGTTATATTCTTGTACATAGGAGCAGTATTATAGTAGTTATATTCTTGTACATAGGAGCAGTATTATAGTAGTTATATTCTTGTACATAGGATTAGTATTATAGTAGTTATATTCTTGTTCATAGGAGCAGTAATATAGTAGTTATATTCTTGTACATAGGAGCAGTATTATAGTAGTTATATTCTTGTACATAGGAGCAGTATTATAGTAGTTATATTCTTGTACATAGGAATAGTATTATAGTAGTTATATTCTTGTACATAGGAGGTAGTATTATAGTAGTTATATTCTTGTACATAGGAGCAGTATTATAGTAGTTATATTCTTGTACATAGGGGTAGTATTATAGTAGTTATATTCTTGTACATAGGAGCAGTATTATAGTAGTTATATTCTTCTATATAGGAGCATTATTATAGTAGTTATATTCTTGTATATAGGAGCAGTATTATAGTAGTTATATTCTTGTACATAGGGGGCAGTATTATAGTAGTTATATTCTTGTACATAGGAGGCAGTATTATAGTAGTTATATTCTTGTACATAGGAGCAGTATTATAGTAGTTATATTCTTGTACATAGGAATAGTATTATAGTAGTTATATTCTTGTACATAGGAGCAGTAGTATAGTAGTTATATTCTTGTACATGGGGCAGTATTATAGTAGTTATAGTCTTGTACATAGGAGCAGTATTATAGTAGTTATATTCTTATACATCATGGACAGTATTACAGTAGTTCTACACTACAAAAGTAGGCTAACTCAAGTTAGGTGTCTGGGAAATTAATGAAAAAGGGAAGTTCTCTAAGCAAGCTCAGGCTAAGTTCACACCTGTGCCCGGTCTCCGTTTGGGGTTTCCGTCCCCGAATCCACTTAAAAAATGAGGAGAGAAAAGTCCTGGAAGCAGGACTATTCTCTCCTCATTTTTAAGCTTTTTTTGGACGGAAACTGGCCGGAAACTCGGCGGACCCCATTATAGTCTATGGGGTGCATGGGTTTCCGTGGGTGTGATGATTCCGCTTAAATATGGCTATAACTCAAAGATGTATTTTGATCTCTGGGTATCGTATCTCCCTCTTAGTTCCATTTACTCATAATGTGCGCAGTCCTAATCCTAGGTGTATGGTCAGTAGTGGCAACACTATAACAATAGGGCTTTGTATCCATCCCAGAATAGCTCCATTGAATTCTTACATAGCCCTGGGTGATCAAATAAACATGCATTGTTCAGCCTGGGCTGGTAGATCAGACATGGTTGATAACATTGTTTCATTTCACTTGGTCTCAGCTCCTTACAAAGAATCTGGACTTGACTGCATTAATCAATCAGACTTGCCGTCACCGGTGACCTCATTCTGCGTGGTGTAATCAAGGGTATAGAAGATGAGGTAAGAGGTCAGTGGGAGGAGATTGGGCTGAGACTACAAGGAGAATACTATGATGAGACCACTGTGAGACAGACTACTGGAATATACTGTGATGAGCATGCAGGCTGGAATGCTGTGATGCTGCTGCTAGGAGCCTCCACTGGTGATCTCCCCATGATATGTGTGAGTGTTGGACTATAGAGCCACATCCCGGATATGTGTGGTAAAGTAATTATTTCACTTTTATTCCCTTTTATTTTATTGCACTGTATATTGTAACTAGTAACTGTTAATGCTTGCATATATCCACATATCTGTTCTGAACTGCATGTGTTAGATGTTAATACCGACCCATTTAGGGGTTAATAAATATATAAAATTTAGAAAGCTTGTCTTGTGTTTATCTTGTGAACCCAGCACTCACTGGCGGTGAGTGTGTTTTTTTATGAAAGAAGTCTCAGGTGTGGGCCAAAGTGGTGTTGGCGCACTGAGGATCTTTCACAGCGGGTAACCACCTTTTTTAAGCTGATTAGGTTTCCGTTCATTGGGTCCCCGAGCATACCCAACAAATGGAAGCCCGAACCCAGGTGTGAACCTGGCGTCAGACTGACATAGCATATGGACACTCATTGTACTTCATACAGACACTTATACCCAACCACGCTATGTGTCACTGTACTGGAGTTACCCCAGCAGGCCCTATTTACTTACCGATCCCTGCTCCTGCTCACGGCCACCTGCGCTTCCCATTCTGCAGAAGCAGAGGTGGCTGTGAGCAGGAGCAGGGATCAGTAAGTAAGGCCGTGGGCCCGCAAACCCCGCAAACACTGCTATCATTATACTCTGGGGTCTTTTCAGACCCCAGAGTATAATGATCGGAGGGCCAGGGGAGATGAATGAACATAAAAAACAATGTTACTTACCTCTCCTGTGCTCCGGCAGTCTTCGGGCCTGTTTGGTGACGTCCCAGATGTCACGTGGGCCAGGCCAGTGTCATTGCTTGGCTCACGTGACGTCTGGTCACACATTGAAGGAGGCCAAAAGTAGCGGGGAGTGCGCCAGAGCCAGGGAGAGGTACGTAATATTTTTTTTTATGTTTGTATCCTCCCCTGGGTCTCCAATCATTATACTCTGGGGTCAGAAAAGACCCTAGAGTATAATAATTGTAAATGGGTGGTCCACAATGGGGCATAATAGTGTGTGCAGGGGCCACTATGGGGCATAATAGTGTGTGCAGGGGCCACTATGGGGCATAATAGTGTGTGCAGGGGCCACTATGGGGCATAATAGTGTGTGCAGGGGCCACTATGGGACATAATAGTGTGTGCAGGGGCCACTGTGGGGCATAATAGTTTGCGCAGGGGCCACTATGGGGCATAATAGTGTGTTCAGGAATGCGGTTTGTGTGGGGGGCCCCATTGTCAAATGTTCGCCTTGGGGCCCACCCATTCCTAGTTATGCCACTGTATAGCATGTTGCTGCTGTGTATATATTTATGGCTCACAGAGTCAAAAGGGCTCTAGTTCAAGGCAAGAGCCAGGCAGTAAACTACTAAGGGAAAACAAATTTATATTACACTTTAGGAATTTGTGAATGAGTGTCAGATAATATTTGCATTTAGCTGTATAGTGGGCCCCAGAATAAATTTTACTGGGGTTCCCTGGGCACCCCAGTCTGACACTGTCTCTGAGGCTACCAGGATAGCAGGTGAATCTTCTGGGTGCCACCTCTTTCTTCCCTTACATGCAATCTTTCTTGATTCAGGTGCCAGGGTGTGATATCTAAACTACTGATCTGGTGTCAGTATTTTGGGAATAGTCCAGTTTGGGGTCTCTACTTTACACATAGTGACATCTGGGGTCTTATTTAGGAGGGGTCTGGTCTGGGGACTTTATTGGCTCAGTGGGACTGGAGAGTCTACCCTGGGGGTTTATATTTATTAAGGGTTTATTGTTGATGGGTCTGATCTAGGTTCTGTATTTGTATATGGGGTCTGTATTAGTTTAGGGGGTACATGATTATTAAGGGGGTCTGGACTCAGCCTTGTATTTATGAAGGGGTTTATGGATCTGTGTGTGTTTAAGGGGACTAAGCCTGGGTTTATATTTATTTATGAGGTCTGGGATGAGTATTAGTGTAGGGGTTCTGGGCTGTATATTTACGTGGGGGATATAGGCTGGGGGTCTATTAGTTTATGGGGTCTATATTCATCATCTGTATTATTTTAGATATACTGTAACTGCCATGGGTTAGGGACATGTGACATTGCCTTCTAATGATAATGAGTAGAGTTGAGCAAATCGAAGCTGACGAAGTGGAATTAGATCCGAATTTCAGGAAATATTAGATTCGCATCGAATCCGGATTTCCTCGCACTTCGTTGGTAACGAATCGCATTTTTTCCTAAAATGACTGCTGCACATGTTTGGACATGTGGCAAGGAACTCTGGGAACGCGGGATCACCCACAATGCCATGCTTGCAGCCAATCAGAAGCCTTGTGATGTCACAGCCCTATAAATACCCTCCGCCATCTTGGATTCAGTCATTTTCCAGTGTACGTAGTGCAAGGAGAGACGTCAGCAGGCGCTAGGGAAAGTGGTAGAAAAGACTTGAAAACTGATATTTTCCTCAATCGAAGTTCAGGGAAAGAGCATTAGAAGTGTAGGGAAAGGATAGGGAGGAATTTATACAGAGTACTGAAGCAGAACAGGTTTCATTTGGGGTGTTTTCAGCCTGGTAATAGGAACAATCCTACTACACCTTGCTACACTGACTGCCATTATACTGCTGCTCATTGCAGGATTGTAATAGATCATACCTGTGTAATTCAAATTATTGGGGTCTTATTAGTCCTTGTGTGGTGCAGTTATATGTTGTAAAGCCTTTACTGCAAGGCACAGTGTTCTACACCACTATATAGGCTCTCTGCAGCCAGGAAATAGCTGTTTTTTAACACAATTTGCCGCAAATTAATTTGGATCGAATCATTTCTGAAAATTCTGCAAACCAGCCAAATCGAAATTTTGAAAAATTTGCTCATTTCTAATAATGGGATGACTCAGATGATCCTGACCCCAGCTAAACAGCAAAACTATATACATTATATCCCTATAGACTGTATACATGGTAATGTAAACCCATGTGGCCCCAGGCTTTGTCTGTGGGAGACAGAATTATTAGAAGCAGAATGTTACAGACCTGCAGCATATTATGTACTCAGTGACATATGAGGTTCATGAGTCTTTATGTTGGATGTTTTAGTAATGTGTATTTCAATGTCACAAAAAGAGTCTGATTCAGATGACTCCTATTATTTACATGATGTGATGCGCAGCCTGTAGGCTCATGTACACATTGCCTCATCATTATTTCATTTTTCTACAGTCATTTCCTGAAATTTATACATAAAAAGATAATGTCTGCAAAATAAATGACTTGCCTAAAGTGGCTCACAAGGACGAAACATGGGGATTTTTTTTTTTCTTTTCGAGCAGATGTTGAATAAAAGAAGCAGCTCAGGTCGTCACTGTCAGCGGGCAGCAACTGAATCACATTGTCAGCCCTGCTTTATGTATTGTGCATCTGGGGTTGACAGAAAGATTATGATATATCTTCATAAAATGGTGGAGTTGTTCCCGGAACCGATCTGCTTCATATTATACGTATTGCTGTTTTGGTTTTACTTAGTTATGAAGAATCTGTTCCTTTAAATCAGACTTTCTCATTATGATGTATTGTGTTATTATTCCAAAAATGACTCCCATCATGACTCAGGGTCGGGAACAGATTTTATTTTCTGTCTACGATAAGAAGTATTTTTCTTATGTACTCAATATAATCATATGTACTGCCTCAGCAGAATATATCTACTATAATACTGCTCCTATGTACAAGAATATAACTACTATAATACTGCTCCTATGTACAAGAATATAACTACTATAATACTGCCGCTATGTACAAGAATATAACTACTATAATACTGCTCCTATGTACAAGAATAGAACTATTATAATACTGCCCCCTATGTACAAGAGTATAACTACTATAATACTGCTCCTATGTACAAGAATATAACTACTATAATACTGCTCCTATGTACAAGAATAGAACTATTTTAATACTGCCCCCTATGTACAAGAGTATAACTACTATAATACTGACCCCATGTACAAGAATATAACTACTATAATACTACCTCCTGTGTACAAGAATATAACTACTATAATACTGCCCCCTATGTACAGGAATATAACTACTATAATACTGCTCCTATGTACAAGAATATAACTACTATAATACTGCTCCTATGTACAAGAATATAACTACTATAATACTTCCCCCTATGTACAAGAATATAACTACTATAATACTGCTCCTATGTACAAGAATATAACTACTATAATACTGCCCCCTATGTACAAGAATATAACTACTATAATACTGCTCCTATGTGCAAGAATATAACTACTATAATACTACTCCCATGTACAAGAATATAACTACTATAATACTACCTCCTATGTACAAGAATATAACTACTATAATACTGCCCCCCTATGTACAAGAATATAACTACTATAATACTGTTCCTATGTACAAGAATATAACTACTATAATACTACTCCTATGTACAAGAATATAACTACTATAATACTGCTCCTATGTACATGTACAGTCATGGCCAAAAGTTTTGAGAATGATACAAATATTAATTTTTACAAAGTCTACTGCTTCAGTTTTTCTAATGGCAATTTGCATATACTCCAGAATGTTATAAAGAGTGATCAGCTTAACAGCAATTACTTGCAAAGTCAATATTTGCCTAGAAAATGAACTTTATCCCCCAAAACACATTTCAACATCATTGCAGCCCTGCCTTAAAAGGACCACCTAACATCGTTTCAGTGATTGCTCCATTAACACAGGTGTGGGTGTTGATGAGGACAGGGCTGGAGATCAATCTGTCATGATTAAGTAAGAATGACACCACTGGACACTTTAAAAGGAGGCTGGTGCTTGCCATCATTGTTTCTCTTCTGTTAACCATGGTTATCTCTAAAGAAACACGTGCAGACATCCTTGCACTGCACAAAAATGGCCTAACTGGGAAGAGTATTGCAGCTAGAAAGATTGCACCTCAGTCAACAATCTATCGCATCATCAAGAACTTCAAGGAGAGAGGTTCCATTGGTGCCAAAAAGGCTCCAGGGCGCCCAAGAAAGACCAGCAAGCGGCAGGACCGTCTCTTAAAAGTGTTTCAGCTGCGGGATCGGGCTACCAGCAGTGCAGAGCTTGCTGAGGAATGGCAGCAGGCAGGTGTGAGTGCATCTGCACGCACTGTGAGGCGGAGACTCTTGGAGCAAGGCCTGGTCTCAAGGAGGGCAGCAAAGAAGCCACTTCTCTCCAGAAAAAACATCAGGGACAGACTGATATTCTGCAAAAGGTACAGGGAGTGGACTGCTGAGGACTGGGGGAAAGTCATTTTCTCTGATGAATCCCCTTTTCGATTGTTTGGAACATCTGGAAAACAGCTTATTCGGAGAAGAAGAGGTGAGCGCTACCACCAGTCTTGTCTCATGCCAACTGTAAAGCATCCTGAAACCATTCATGTGTGGGGTTGCTTCTCAGCCAAGGGAATGGGCTCTCTCACAGTCTTGCCTAAAAACACAGCCATGAATAAAGAATGGTACCAGAATGTCCTCCAAGAGCAACTTCTCCCAACCGTCCAAGAGCAGTTTGGCGCTCAACAATGCCTTTTCCAGCATGATGGAGCACCTTGCCATAAAGCAAAGGTGATAACTAAATGGCTCAGGGAACAAAACATAGAGATTTTGGGTCCATGGCCTGGAAACTCCCCAGATCTTAATCCCATTGAGAACTTGTGGTCAATCATCAAGAGACGGGTGGACAAACAAAAACCAACAAATTCAGACAAAATGAAAGCATTGATTCTGCAAGAATGGACTGCTATCAGTCAGGATTTGGTCCAGAAGTTGATTGAGAGCATGCCAGGGAGAATTGCAGAGGTCCTGAAGAAGAAGGGTCAACACTGCAAATATTGACTTGCTGCATTAACTCATTCTAACTGTCAATATAAGCTTCTGTTACTCATAATATGAATGCAATTCTATTTCTGTATGTGATAAAAACATCTGACAAACACACATAAAAACCAGAGGGCAGCAGATCATGTGAAAATAGAATATTTGTGTCATTCTCAAAACTTTTGGCCATGACTGTATATACCTACTATAATACTGCCCCCTATGTACAAGAATATAACTACTATAATACTGCCCCCTATGTACAAGAATACAACTACTATAATACTGCCCCCTATGTACAAGAATATATCTACTATAATACTGCCCCTATGTACAAGAATATAACTACTATAATACTACCTCCTATGTACAAGAATATAACTACTATAATACTACTCCTATGTACAAGAATATAACTACTATAACACTGCTCCTGTGTACAAGAATACAACTACTATAATACTGCCCCCTATGTACAAGAATATATCTACTATAATACTGCCCCTATGTACAAGAATATAACTACTATAATACTACCTCCTATGTACAAGAATATAACTACTATAATACTGCCTCCTATGTACAAGAATATAACTACTATAATACTACTCCTATGTACAAGAATATAACTACTATAATACTGCTCCTATGTACAAGAATATAACTACTATAATACTGCCTCCTATGTACAAGAATATAACTACTATAATACTGCTCCTATGTACAAGAATATAACTACTATAATACTGCCTCCTATGTACAAGAATATAACTACTATAATACTGCTCCTATGTACAAGACTATAACTACTATAATACTGCTCCTATGTACAAGAATATAACTACTATAATACTGCTCCTGTATACAAGAATATAACTACTATAATACTGCCCCCTATGTACAAGAATATAACTACTATAATACTGCTCCTATGTACAAGAATATAACTACTATAATACTGCTCCTATGTACAAGAATATAACTACTATAATACTGCTCCTATGTACAAGAATATAACTACTATAATACTGTGTAGGGCCCCTTCACTATTTACATCGCACAGGATCTGTTTTATAGCAGACATGTGATATTATTACAGGCTGTATGTACATTGCAGTGTCATTATAAACAGATCCTGTGCAGTGTAAATGGTGAAGGACCACATTCCTTTCAGAGAGCTGATCAGCAGGGGCCCCAGGTATTGGACCCCCACTGTTTTCTTTGATCTGTTAGACTGTTAGGACCCACGCAGATCAGCTGTTTCCCATGCAGCTGCCAGTATTGTTTACATGACAGGAGCTGCACTGCTCACTTTACCGTATTCTTAATAAGTGCAGTTTTGCCTTCTATAGTTGTATCCCTTTCAAGTATTTGAGATACCGTTGCAGTGCCCACAATTGGTGCTATCAAAAACACGCTGTTTTTGAGGGGGGTTAGGGGGCCCTGGTCAAAATTTGCACAAGACTTTAGTTACCCCACGTTTACTGTATGGGTGTGACACATATTCCATTCACAGTCAAATTTCAGCTGAAGGTGATTTTTGAAGATTTGCTCTTTTTGTTGCTATTTGTGTTGCAGATTTCTATTTGCTGTAAAGAAACATCACACGAGGATCATTGAAAGTGCAGAATTTAATTTTCATTTGTAACAATAAAATAAGCAAAAATAACATACAAAGTTCACACTTTCAGGACGTCTCACTCCTATGAAGCTTCATCTCAGGTCAGCTCTGTTTTCCCCTTAGCACAATGTCTATGCCAATGGTCTGCAACTTCTCCAGATTGTCCAAAACTACAACTCCCAGCATGCCCTGACAACTGTAGCTAGAGAGTCACAGCTTGCAGACCTCAAAAGCTTTCCCAGTGCAGCATGCTCACTGCTCTAATTCTTGAGCAGCATATCTCCTTCTCCTCCCATGCAAGTCCAATTACTTTGTCTCTAATACAACTTTGATATTATTGTCTTTATTGATGGTTTTCATTTTAGAACATTTTCCAAATTTCACTGTTTGAATCAGGTGACACTAACCTATCTATCTGCAGGGCTGGGGTGATATGCTGGTTCTGGTGACACTAACCTATCTATCTGCAGGGCTGCAGTGATATGCTGGGGTCTGGTGACACTAACCTATCTATCTGCAGGGCTGGGGTGATATGCTGGTTCTGGTGACACTAACCTATCTATCTGCAGAGATGGGGTGATATGCTGGTTCTGGTGACACTAACCTATCTATCTGCAGGGCTGGGGTGATATGCTGGGTCTCGTGACACTAACCTATCTATCTGCAGGGCTGGGGTGATATGCTGGTTCTGGTGACACTAACCTATCTATCTGCAGGGCTGGGGTGATATGCTGGTTCTGGTGACACTAACCTATCTTCAGGGCTGGGGTGATATGCTGGGTCTTGTGACACTAACCTATCTATCTGCAGGGCTGGGGTGATATGCTGGTTCTGGTGACCCTAACCTATCTATCTGCAGGGCTGGGGTGATATGCTGGGGTCTGGTGACACTAACCTATCTATCTGCAGGGCTGGGGTGATATGCTGGTTCTGGTGACACTAACCTATCTATCTGCAGGGCTGGGGTGACATACTGGTTCTGGTGACACTAACCTATCTATCTACAGGGCTGGGGTGATATGCTGGTTCTGGTGACACTAACCTATCTATCTGCAGAGATGGGGTGATATGCTAGTTCTGGTGACACTAACCTATCTATCTGCAGGGCTGGGGTGATATGCTGGGTCTCGTGACACTAACCTATCTATCTGCAGGGCTGGGGTGATATGCTGGTTCTGGTGACACTAACCTATCTATCTGCAGGGCTGGGGTGATATGCTGGTTCTGGTGACACTAACCTATCTGCAGGGCTGGGGTGATATGCTGGGTCTCGTGACACTAACCTATCTATCTGCAGGGCTGGGGTGATATGCTGGTTCTGGTGACCCTAACCTATCTATCTGCAGGGCTGGGGTGATATGCTGGGGTCTGGTGACACTAACCTATCTATCTGCAGGGCTGGGGTGATATGCTGGTTCTGGTGACACTAACCTATCTATCTGCAGGGCTGGGGTGATATGCTGGTTCTGGTGACACTAACCTATCTATCTGCAGGGCTGCGGTGATATGCTGGTTCTGGTGACCCTAACCTATCTATCTGCAGGGCTGGGGTGATATACTGGTTCTGGTGACACTAACCTATCTATCTACGGGGCTGGGGTGATATGCTGGTTCTGGTGACAGTAACCTATCTATTTGCAGGGCTGGGGTGATATGCTGGTTCTGGTGACACTAACCTATCTATCTGCAGGGCTGGGGTGATATGCTGGGTCTCGTGACACTAACCTATCTATCTGCAGGGCTGGGGTGATGTGCTGGTTCTGGTGACACTAACCTATCTATCTGCAGGGCTGGGGTGATATGCTGGTTCTGGTGACACTAACCTATCTGCAGGGCTGGGGTGATATGCTGGGTCTCGTGACACTAACCTATCTATCTGCAGGGCTGGGGTGATATGCTGGTTCTGGTGACCCTAACCTATCTATCTGCAGGGCTGGGGTGATATGCTGGGGTCTGGTGACACTAACCTATCTATCTGCAGGGCTGGGGTGATATGCTGGTTCTGGTGACACTAACCTATCTATCTGCAGGGCTGGGGTGATATGCTGGGTCTGGTGACACTAACCTATCTATCTGCAGGGCTGGGGTGATATGCTGGTTCTGGTGACACTAACCTATCTATCTGCAGGGCTGGGGTGATATGCTGGTTCTGGTGACACTAACCTATCTATCTGCAGGTCTGCGGTGATATGCTGGTTCTGGTGACACTAACCTATCTATCTGCAGGGCTGGGGTGATATGCTGGTTCTGGTGACCCTAACCTATCTATCTGCAGGGCTGGGGTGATATACTGGTTCTGGTGACACTAACCTATCTATCTGCGGGGCTGGGGTGATATGCTGGTTCTGGTGACAGTAACCTATCTATCTGCAGGGCTGGGGTGATATGCTGGTTCTGGTGACACTAACCTATCTATCTGCAGGGCTGAGGTGATATGCTGGGGTCTGGTGACACTAACCTATCTATCTGCAGGGCTGGGGTAATATTCTGGTTCTGGTGACACTAACCTATCTATCTGCAGAGATGGGGTGATATGCTGGTTCTGGTGACACTAACCTATCTATCTGCAGGGCTGGGGTGATATGCTGGTTCTGGTGACACTAACCTATCTATCTGCAGGGCTGGGGTGATATGCTGGTTCTGTTGTTACTAACCTATCTATCTGCAGGGCTGGGGTGATATGCTGGTTCTGATGACACTAACCTATCTATCTTCAGGGCTGGGGTGATATGCTGGTTCTGGTGACCCTAATCTATCTATCTGCAGGGCTGGGGTGATATGCTGGGGTCTGGTGACACTAACCTATCTATCTGCAGGGCTGGGGTGATATGCTGGGGTCTGGTGACACTAACCTATCTATCTGCAGGGCTGGAGTGATATGCTGGTTCTGGTGACACTAACCTATCTATCTGCAGGGCTGGGGTGATATGCTGGTTCTGGTGACACTAACCTATCTATCTGCAGGGCTGGGGTGATATGCTGGTTCTGGTGACACTAATCTATCTATCTGCAGGGCTGGGGTGATATGCTGGTTCTGATGACACTAACCTATCTATCTGCAGGGCTGGGGTGATATGCTGGTTCTGGTGACCCTAACCTATCTATCTGCAGGGCTGGGGTGATATGCTGGGGTCTGGTGACACTAACCTATCTATCTGCAGGCTGGGGTGATATGCTGGGGTCTGGTGACACTAACCTATCTATCTGCAGGGCTGGGGTGATATGCTGGGGTCTGGTGACACTAACCTATCTATCTGCAGGGCTGGGGGGATATGCTGGTTCTGGTGACACTAACCTATCTGCAGGGCTGGGGTGATATGCTGGTTCTGGTGACACTAACCTATCTATCTGCAGGGCTGGGGTGATATGCTGGTTCTGGTGACACTAACCTATCTGGGGGGGGGATCTGCAGGGCTGGGGTGATATGCTGGTTCTGGTGACACTAACCTATCTATCTGCAGGGCTGGGGTGATATGCTGGTTCTGGTGACACTAACCTATCTATCTGCAGGGCTGGGGTGATATGCTGGTTCTGATGACACTAACCTATCTATCTGCAGGGCTGGGGTGATATGCTGGTTCTGGTGACACTAACCTATCTATCTGCAGGGCTGGGGTGATATGCTGGGGTCTGGTGACACTAACCTATCTATCTGCAGGCTGGGGTGATATGCTGGGGTCTGGTGACACTAACCTATCTATCTGCAGGGCTGGAGTGATATGCTGGGGTCTGGTGACACTAACCTATCTATCTGCAGGGCTGGGGTGATATGCTGGTTCTGGTGACACTAACCTATCTATCTGCAGGCTGGGGTGATATGCTGGTTCTGGTTATAGACTACCTTTAAGGGTATGTCTTCTGGTAGGGAGATTTCAATGCAGCCACTAATGAGGCTGAAGAGAAGGAACTAAAGGAGAAGTTCCTCCCATGTGCTCAAGCCATCCAACCTTGTCATAGGAACACTGGCAAACATTATTAATCTTGCCATGGCAGTTTTCTGGTGCAAAAGTGGTGCATTTTTGGTGCATGACCATTCGCATCATAAACTGCACCACTTTGTCCATTTTCTGAGCTGCTCTTTGGATAGAAGGGGGCAGTGCAGAGCATTGTTCAAGGTGGGTGCCTTGGCCAGACTGATTTACTATAACTCACATCAGAAAAGGTGTTGTCCAGGACCTGAAGGTAATTGATACTGATGAAGTATCTGTAGGATAAGGTCATCAGTGTCAGGTCAGTAGGGGTCCAACACCTGCACCCCATCCCAATCAATCATTTTGGCCACCTCCTATTCAAGTAAATGGGAGTGGGGCTGCAGTTCCAGGTGCTACCACTACATTGTACAGAGCTCTGTGTACTGTCTACAGCTTCCAGTTTATACAGTGTAGCAGTGGTGCCTGGAATTGCAGCCCCACTTACATTCACTTGAATAGAAGCAGAGCTACTTTCGGCAGAAACACGTGATTGGGACGGGGTCCTAATATTGGACCCCAACCAATCTCATCCTGATAACCTATTCTGTGGATAGGTCATCAGTATTAATTACCTTCAGGTCCTAGAAGACAATAATGAGTATATGATATATCTAGTCTGCCAAAGGGCAGGTGGGGGAACTGTTGTTATGGGGGCAATTCTGACAAACTTTTACAAGATAAACACAAGAAAATTTGCTAAATTGCTCAACATTAGGAGTAAAAGTGATTAATTAACCAATTTACAAGCCAATTAAAGTCTCAGAGTCCTGGGATGTTTGTAGAGTGTAAGATGAAAAGTCCTACATGCCGAAATTTTTTGCATGGACAATGCCGGAGAACATAGTTAATGGGGTCCCTCTAGATCTGTTGCTGTCCATCTTTAGACAGATTTGTCTTACAGTTCAGTCCATTCTTCTGCTCCTATGACCTAACAGAAGAACTTTGATGTGGACCCAGCCTTGGAGAACCAGGAAGTTCCAAAACGAAAACCACCAGGGGTGAACATATCACATGGGGGTCCTCTAGATCTACACAAGGACCCAGTGGACTAACCACCTTCAGAGGATGTTTGTAGAATATACAAATGGCTTCTACTTAGAACCAACAGCCTCCAATGTCTGCCCATAGGGAGGGCATGACCCTTAGGACCTTCTCCGATCAACATAATTGCATTAGCAGATATCAGACCCCACCAAAGTAACAATGCTTCCTACCATATGCATACAAGAGGGGTATTTACAGGAAAGCCTTTAGGGGGCACTCTATGAAAAGCAGGTTGTAGACCAAAGGGGCATTTACTACCACTTCTATCTTTGTCCACCCCTAAAACCATTGCATCTTATAAGCCCATTCATTTTCATGACCCTTTTTGAGAATCAACAGTGCATATACATAACTGACAAGATATCACGCCTGCACAAAGAAATTCAGTTCACTAATCGCCATGTACATGGTGGTCAATTTTCCAAAATTTTTTTTTTTCTATTACTCAATCACATGTACAATTGTGACAAAAGACGACGGCCTCGATATATTGCATCATTAAAAAAAAGTCATAATATAGACAACGCGTAACAAACATTGCGTACACACGTATTAAGATATAGGTTATAAACTCAATTATTACAATAGGTGGAATGCACATTTCATAGAATACACAACAAAGAGAAGGTAAAAGTGGATTTACCTTGTTCGTCTCAAGACTTGGTTCTAAAGGGATACTCTGGGGAAACTGATATACTGTGAATGCCTAGGAAAAGTTCCTCAGGGGCGGGGCAGGACAAAAGGATTTAAAGGACACAACACTGTATCAGTTTTCCTTGGAGTGTTCCTTTAATTCATGTGCTTTGTAAACATTTACAGAAATTCAAAAAGTGCTAAATGTTACGTGAGGCTGCAAAGTAAATAACTTCAACAACTCCACCGTCTCATTTCACCTAGTGGCAGGAAATATACCGATACCTCAGTATCTAGCATCAGATATACAGAACAGGGGTAGATCTTTGGATTAAGGCAGAAAATCAGATTTTGGATGTTTTCATAGAATATGGTTATACGTATAATATGTACTGCTTGCAAAGAGGGAAAGGGGAGGATGAGATACTCCCGAAAAACTTTTGAAAAAGTTTCTGGAGATTGCATTGATGGTTGGTACGGCTTGCCAAGGGAGAGAAGTGCGAGACACAAAAAACTTTTGAAAAAGTTATGTGGAGATTGCATTGATGGATGTTCCTGTGTTTAAGGCATTTATTCTACTGTAAATATTCTGAAAATTATCGCAGCATTAATGAAAGAATAAAAATGTTGTATCATCAGCAGGTAGACAGAGATTCACTATGAAGGAAAATGTACAAAAAATTTGGTCTGAATTTTTTATTATTATTAGAATTTTTAAATTAAAGGAAATTTTCTGGGTGGGGCATGATACAGGAATTCTTTTTATGTCATGCTCCACCCCATGGGGCCCTGCCTTAGCCTTAATACAGTGTATCATTGGTTTGACACATGGATTCTTACTTTGTATCCCATTTTTATTGCACCGCCCCTCAGGTCCTCGCTTTCACTCAGGGTGTTCCCTTAAAGTTCAGCTTTCAGTGCTGATTTATTTCTTAATACTGTATAAATTAAGTAAATTCTGAAATTTTGCCTAAAGAAAGCAGAGCAATTTTCATTTTGGTACCTTCACCAGATTTCTGGGTCTAAAACTTGCAAAATTGGTTGTATTTTGTGCTTATCTGTACAAAAATTTTGCATCATTTTACATTAATAGTCTATTCAGCTGATGTACGTCAGATTTATCAAAAAGTTGCAAAAATTGTTGAGCTCGTCTTAAAGATGGGACAAATTTATCAATCATCATGCAATGTTTGATATATTTGGCAACAATTACATCAACACAGACTCAACCCAGCTGACTTGGTGCAAAAGAAGTGATGGCCATGATGCATTTGAACATGCCCAATATTTTTGTTCTCCTGGGAGATGCCATTAGAGGTTTGGTCCACATTAGCCATCATCCATACAGGAAAACATGTTCGAGAAACCAGACATAGAACAAGTGATCTATCTGGGAAACTTCTGTCCTGGAAAGATCATTTGTGGACTAGCAACCTTTGGCTAACTTTTGGTGAGAGTCAGTCATGGGTTGGCAATTTCACCTTACAAATTATTCTTTTGGTAGAAATTGCCCATTTTGATCAATTTTAGATCAATGTGTCTGTGCAGAGCAGAGCAGGGATCACGGTGGATCGGAGTGGAGAGTTATAACTGAAATTCACCCCATTCCCTGTTTGGCATAGATTTCAAGTCTTGTGTATGGGACCTCCTGCGATGCACCAGAATTATAAAGAGACCAGAGACCGATGCACTGATCTTAATAAATTCCCTCCATAGGGTCTACTGTATAGTAGCTCAGATTCTGATTTATAAGCTCTGACTTCTAGTTCAGATTCATAGGGACTGAATACCAGTATGTCATGTTAAGATTCCTAGAGTCTCACTTCTTTTCCTTGGTTATTGATAGAAGACTTCTAGGACTTTTTGGATTCGTAGACTCTGATGTCTAGTATGTGGTGGTCAAAGAACTGACAGATTTTAGGTCTATGGAAGTGAAATATAAGACTTCAGATCTGACTATAAAGACTATAATTGGCTTGTAGAGTCATCGGGACATCTCTACAGCTTAGAAGAATGTCAACAAGAATCCAATAGTCTCACCACCAATCTCAAAGGGTTTTGGTCTAAGACTCTTCATCGAAAATGTGAAACTCAACCCAACCAATAACTTTGTAAATTTAGCCCATAGTGAATCTCAATCATACTTGTAATACTGTCAAAACTAGTTAGCAATTAATTTATGTATAATAATCATCTCTTAAAAAAATATCATACTCCATACAGGGGATCGGTAACAAGAATAAAAGACAGTGTCCAAACAGAAACATTTCCTCATGCTATATATACAAGAAAAATCAACGTGCACTGTCGAGCCCATGAAGGTTTCCACTTCTCATAAGGAATTTTTTATGTTATATTCAGCTTAAAAACCAGTAAAACAGTAGTTTTATAAAAAGTGCATGCTACATGATATCACCGACTTGTCACTACAGGTATATATATCTTAAGAGACATCTTGAATATTTTTGACTGTACCTAGATGACAAAGGTTTCTTAGAAGGTGATTCCACCTTAATAGTGCTAATTGATAACCCTCATATGGAGCAATTTTTTTCTATGACTTATATCTACCGTATAGTAGTTGGGTTGTAGATAATGATACAACTGAAGATATCTCCGTACTGTATTTGTACTATTACTGAGCTATATGGGGTATGTAGGGGGTATGTAGGTTCCCTTTTGAGGTGGAAAAACCATTGAGCAGGTTTTAATTATATTATAAAATTTTTGCAAAATCAATGTCTGTGTTGATCGACAATAACCCTACGTGTGTCCATTAATTTGTTTTTGATGGGAAGGAAAAAAATTACAAAAAGCTTTTCTGAATCTTTGCCCCACAACCAACCAAATAGGAAGAAAGCTACACCATAATTAAGCAGTGTTTAATGGGAGTCGCTTATGGTTCTAAAGAGGTAACTAATTTTTAAGCACCATGTAATGCTTAACCTAGACCTTATGTAAACCCTCACCTATAGCGACTCTCATTGAGATAACTACTACATTAATGGTGCCCAGCTACATGCAAGGTGCCAAAAATGTAGAGCCCCATCTAAATATCTGATATCATATATTCAAGTAGCATTGATCCCAGCACCTGCACCATTTGTAAACTTGTATTTACACTCACAGTCATCACTACCCTAATGGTGCCCAAACAAGATGGCAATCCCAACTGTTGAAACATCATTACCCAGTAACCTACGTTTAGGCACCAAATTGAGCCAATTGGATCTCAACGTGTGCATCTACAGGTCTGTAGGAAAATGGCACCTGGATAATATCCATGTGCTGTCCGTGCCATCCGCAGACCCATTCATTTCATGTAGTTAACACGGGCTAAAAAACAGACAGGGATAGGACTTGTCCTGAGTTTTGCCTTAGGGCTCATGGACCCCTACAGAGATTTGTGATAATAAACTGGTGTGTGTATGGGGCCATAAGAAAATAATGGGTCAGTATTCTAGCCATTACAAATACGACTAGCACACTGACAAAGCAGTGGTCGTGTGCATGGAGCCTTAGACCATCATTAGGCTAGTGATGAAGTCAGTGTACCTATCTCCTGGAGACCCAATTCTTAGTCCAAAATAATTGTGCTTGGTCCCAAAAGTCTTTGTTCTAGGCCTTGAGATCCCAAAAAAATAGACTTCTATTAAAATTCTCTATATTAAACCATTAGAGCAGTGCTTTGTAAATATAATATGAAAAGTGCTGTATTAACACTAACCTTTGGTCTAAGTACAACCACAATGTTATATTACAGTACAGTGGCATACAGAAAAGGGGCTCCATAGCAAAGATGAAAGTGGGGTCTCCATTGTACGGTCCTTTTTGTTTCCCCTTCCAACACCTTTCCATGGGCCAGTTTCCTTGTTTGCTAACAATGTGGATAAGCTGGCCATACCCATTAGATATCAATTGGTCAAAAAGTATCTCTCCTGGCCCTTCTATGAACATGTACTGTACACTTCACCAAGCTGAGCCTGCATGTGTTCTCAATATTAAGCAAGGAGTTAAGCTGCCAACTGCCTCGCTAGGAAAGAAGGTTGGACTCGCTGACATGGGTTGGTTGGGTTGACAGTCGTGCGATGTGCATAGTCAGCTTTACTCTTGAACAAGGAGTCCTGCAGTTCTTTCCACGCAGTAGCTAAGGGGCCATTCACATGAAGGCACTTGCAGCTGATTTTGAGGCAGATTCCCGCTCAAAAGCAGCTCCAAATTCTGTCCGGAATTGGCAAACACATCTTTTTTTTTTTTTTCAGGAAGCCAAAAAAAGTAGCAGAACCCGTGATGCAAGACTGTCTGATTGTCCTAACTCTATCTGAGGCTAATCGGCGAGCAAACCAGCGGCCAAAAGTCAAAGCTCTGCTTCGGCTTTCTGCAGATTGTACAGGGCTTGCACAGTGTTTGGAGAGGAATCCAAGGTGCAGACCACAAATTCCTCTCCAAATTCCATTGTGTGAACCTACCCTAACAGGGGAGGATGGGAACAATCAGGACTTTGCCCCCTATTTTCAGGAGCCCAATATCATTTGCCTAGTCCGCCTCTACGGTATGTATGCCCTTGTCAGAGTAGAAGATCTAGACTTTAGCATGACTCTGCTTGGGGCATTCAACTTTTTATCTGCTTGGACATTATAACCATAGAAAACAAAAAAAAAACGTAAGCAGTGTTGAAATAAACTTTTAAAAAATTTCATTAAAATATTTTTGGGGGGCTGGGTCTCTCTCTGCCCTATCCTATTAACAATAAATAGTCTCTATAGAAGCATCTGTGTAAATATATGTTCTCGCTCTTCCCTATGAAACTAATTTGACTTTATAAATATTTACATAGAAGAATTTTTGAAAATTTGTAACAATTTGAAGATTGATCCCAATATCTTTAGAAAAGTGGCAGTATCTTACCCGGCAACAGAAGTCTATTTATTTAAGTTTGCTTAATGCATCGGGAGTCTAATCTGAACACTTGCCAAGGTAATCAAAAGTGCTGTCATTTATTTATTATATTCAGCTGTGAATTTCACTCGATGTCCTTGATTAATTATGCATTAACCCATTACGCCAACGTCTTAGTCAGTAAATCTTTGGCGGGAAACAGTTTATTAAGAGAGTGGTTTCTAAAGATCCGATTGGTTATTTGTGCCACGGTATAGATTTACACAAATTATTTATACATACCTTTCTGTGATGGAGGATGGACGGATAAATAAAAGTATACAGGTCAAGAACATCGTCGATGGAGTAAAGTGAAGGTCCGCCATATTAGTAAATTCTGTGCTGATCACTTTCACAACATTTCTTTGTAGCGGCTATGGCCAGAGCTCCAAATACCCTGTGTAGTCACCACTAGAGGGAGCGCAAGAGCTTAATACAGACCGTTTATACTTTGAACTCCCCCTAGTGGTGACGACAATCGGCCAGGGTATTATCGTTTTGCTCTCTGTTACAGTTATATTAAGAAAGTGATCCAGATGAGATTTAAGTCCTGAACATTACATTGTGGTACAAGGTGGATATTCACTAAAAAAGCAAACTCTGACCAACATTATGCATGTCTGAATTGTCCACTGAAGCACACAACCCATAAGAGGGTTCAATTGCAGCACAAATGTTAAGCTTGATACATCACATAACAATAAATTATTTGCTATGTTCATTTTTTTATCATTTTATAAAGAGAAATCCCAGTCTCTATTTACTACTCAGTTTCTAAGCAGTTTTTCTGCTTGCTTGCAATTAACCTTAAAGGGTATGTCCAGAATTGGATGTAGCTTTGCTGTGTGTATACAGGTATATGCTGCCAAAGCCACTTTGCAAGTACATGATGTAAATGATCTAGTACTGAGCTAAATCCTGTATTATATGTACTCCAGAGCTGTACTCACTATTCTGCTGTTACAGTCACTGTGTACATAAATTACATTACTTATCCTGTATTATACTCCAGAGCTGCACTCACTATTCTGCTGGTACAGTCACTGTGTACATACATTACATTACTTATCCTGTACTGATCCTGAGTTATATCCTGTATTATACTCCAGAGCTACGCTCACTTTTCTGCTGGTGCAGTCACTGTGTACATACATTACTTATCCTGTACTGATCCTGAGTTACATCCTGTATTATACTCCAGAGCTGCACTCACTATTCTGCTGGTGCAGTCACTGTGTACATACATTACATTACTTATCCTGTACTGATCCTGAGTTACATCCTGTATTATACTCCAGAGCTGCGCTCACTATTCTGCTGGTGCAGTCACTGTGTACATACATTACATTACTTATCCTGTACTGATCCTGAGTTACATCCTGTATTATACTCCAGAGCTGCGCTCACTATTCTGCTGGTACAGTCAGTGTGTACATACATTACATTACTTATCCTGTACTGATCCTGAGTTACATCCTGTATTATACTCCAGAGCTGCGCTCACTATTCTGCTGGTACAGTCACTGTGTACATACATTACATTACTTATCCTGTACTGATCCTGAGTTACATCCTGTATTATACTCCAGAGCTGCGCTCACTATTCTGCTGGTACAGTCACTGTGTACATACATTACATTACTTATCCTGTACTGATCCTGAGTTAAATCTCATATTATACTCCAAAGCAGAACTCACTATTCTGCTGGTAGAGTTGCTGTGTACATAAAGATATCCTGTATTGTTCACAGCAATAGTCACAATTCTAATTGTTGCTATTGGAAACAGTCAGCAAGAATATAAAATGAACAATCACAATTAACTTTGGAGCTGGCAGAACTGTGAATGTAGCTCTGAAGTATAAGATGTATCTCAGGATTTGCTTTAAGACAAGCAAAGTAATATATTTGCAAAGTCAAAATGTAGATTTATTCCACATATAAATAAAAAAATGTTTTCTGGAGGAGGGGGGGGGGGACATAACCTTCAAAGGATATTGACCTGTCTTGTAACCTTCAATGTGAATTTGACCTTGGCCACTGTCCCATAATCTGAGGTTCTCCTTGGATAACATATGCAGCAGAACCCAGGGTTGAAAAAAGTTTCAGCCAGGGTTTTTGTCCATGTGGCTTTTCTGCTTGCGTAGACCCTACAGGAAAAAGTTATTGGAGACTGGGAGTGCCCCTTAATAAATGATATAACGTATGTGTTTTTAATATCAAATAATTACTCTAGTTCTCCACCAAAGTGAAATCGTTCCCTTAAAATGATTTCTTTCCTTCATTTCTTCCTGTTGAGCGTGCGACGTGGAAACAACAGGACTGATCTGAGCATTCAGATGCATAACAGTAAACTAAATGCATGCAAACATTACAGGACGTAATGTTGCCTCATAGAAATAAATACTGACTGCACATGCCAGACGTGAAAAAAAAAACAAACTATTACAATAAATTAAAATTATAAGTTAACGTTAAAATAATAATAATAAAAAAATTGTAAAAACAAGCCCATTGTTTCAATGACAGCTATTAAGCCCAGCAACACATGGTAAGAGGCCAATATGTCCATTGAACGTAGATATGTAACATCATTCACTCCTTGTTCCTGCTCATTGTTCCTTTGATGAAGGTTGTGAAGAGGCTGTTCCTCGGGGGAGGTCCCATCAGCATTGGGGCTTGGTTCTTGTGAGTAATCTTGATCTAGATAAACAAATAAGAAAAATTAATTTATTACTATAGCATAGCCTGATGAAAAGTAGGGATAGGTTTTCATCAATAGGTTTCATCATTTTATTCCTTCCACCGGGACTGGGTCTGGGACTGAGACGGTCGCAATATTCCATAGCACTGTTGCCTAGGTGTTGGACAGAATGACTAGAATACCCCTATTTTTATATAGTCAAGTTAAATTATTCCTGTTGATAAACTTTCTTACCTGTACAGTTCTACAAATCTATTTGTCATAATGGCGCAATATATCAGACCTCCCACAATTTTCAAAGGGGACTAATTGTTGGTGTGCATCTTGTAGGTGCATTTGTGACCCAAGTTGCTGCTAGATAGGTGTGTAGAAGTGTACTGGTTTCATGATCACATATCAGTATGCAAAGACGACCAAAACATCTGCAGGAAGGAATAACTGTGGTTGAAAGTCAAAGCTTGACCTGAGGTACAAAAGAGCACATTGTTGAATTGCAGCCAAAAAACAATAAATTCTGCCCTCCCCCAAAATTTCTGTAGAGTTGAAGGCAAGTTTAAGGACAGCATCAGTAGAAATCATTGCAATGATGATATTCATTGTGGTGGTGCACTAGCCAAGCCAAAGTCAAACTTTGACTTCTGACCATGTTCTGCTTCGGTCTGCAGATGTTTTGCTGGTCTTTGCATGCTGACATATGATCAGTCCACTTTGGATTTATGGCAGGTCTGACATATCAAGTCCTTAAAACAAACAAGTACACAAGTAGTAAAGTAAAGGGACCTTGTACTGACCATGACTGAGGCTTAAATATACAGTAGATCCAAATTTTACCATTATAGCATCCATAATTATAAATGTATCCACCCTTGACTAGGTAACTCCCGTTTGGTTAAAGCATAAAACCAATTCCTTATAGTATCACAGAAAGCTAATAAAACCCTTGACAAGCTGCAATTCACCACCCCCACTGGGTGGTCGCCCATATACTGTAGCTCTGTAAGGCTAGGTTCACACGTAGGAATCTGCCACAAATTTTGGAGTGGAGTCCGCCCCCGAATCTGTTCCAAATCTGCCTCCCATTGTGCAAAATCAGCGTCCTGCTCGTTCTTGCCGATTCTGCAGCTTGGGAGTCCCTGCTAATTGGGCCCATTCATCTAGGTCTAATCAGTAGAGGAAAGCCGCAATGGAATGCCAATGTCCCAAAAGGAAATCTTCCCCTACATAACACAATTTTTTACAATTTGCTAATTTCTATTGAAATTTTAAAAAAATTTTCATTGAGATACACCACATTTTTATTATCCTGGACGACCCCTTTAATTTTTTGTAGCAGCTAAGGAATCCCTTATAAGAAGAGATAGCTTGTAAACAACTTTAACCATGTCTACCCAGGATGGATGTAATCCTACAACGGCAAAATGAGACCCTGTATCTATTTATTTTTTGCCGATTATTCTTAACTAAAATTTTACAGTTCTTCCAAAAATTGCCTAAATTACCACAATTAAGACTGCAGAGATAGTAATAAAGGTGTTTAATAAAATCCTACACAATAAAAACCTGGAGCACTTAAATGTTAGTCCATTTTTCCGTCCATCTTGAACAGCCCCTTACGCTTTCCTTCACTCCGCCATAGATCTAATAGACACTTCTAAAGACCTAGAAAGGTTAGCTGACGGCAAAAGCCACCAAAGATGAACTAGTTGTCTAATCTGCTAATGAGCTGGTAATGATATCACTCTTGTATAACTGCGCCATCGACCTGGACAATTATACTATTTTTGATTTATTTTAGCATAAACTACCTTAAATTATACACACTCTGGAGAGATTATGTCTACAGTGTTTCCTAATACAAAATTAAAGAAGGAAGACATTTTACGAGCGTCCGCTTAGCTTAAAGCTAATTGAAAGTGATTATCAAAGTGGCATTTTCCTTGTGACTTTAAGATACATTGTTGTAAGATAATAGATATCCCTAATTATGTAATAAAAAGGTTACTCGTTGCCTTTGGGCTAGCGATGCGGAAAGTTTTTCGCAAGTATTAAGGGACATTTTTCTTTAAGATCCTACGACTAATACAATGGATTCATCATTTATTAAATATCAGTTGTCAGCCTTCCCATGACCGTCTCACAAAAAGCATTTTCCTGGTCAGAAACACCAGTCTATTAGAACCTGCAAAATATATTTCTTGTAAAGTACATACCTGACATTTGCAATGTATAATGAATATCTTTTTTTTTTTCTCGTGCCATATATTAACTGTATTAAATAAAAAAGTATGTCGCGCATCGCAGAGCCATTAGTGTCGAAAATGGAATTTTTTTTTCTTTTTTTGGAATCGGCAATTTTTCTTGACAAGGGATTGAAAAAAAAAAAAAGAGAAAGTCCTTAAATTGCCGCTGACTATAATCTACAGAATGGAATTAACTGAGACTTCGAAAAAGTTTGGTCTTAACTTGTAGTCTCTGGAGTAACCTCCTCGCGTCTCGTTTCCTATTTGATCACTTGCAGTCTGGATTCTGACTCATCTATTGCACAGAAACTTTTCCGCAGTGAAGTCACCTATGATCTTGTAACAGGTGGGATTGCAGGTTCTTTAGAACGGAGTTATGGCGATAAGGGGCAAGCACAGCGGGATACAATCAAGAATAGGTCTTTTTAGGAAAAAAATTGCAGCAAACTACTTAATGCCACAGTCGGTAACAGCCCGGCCATATTAATAGGATATACTGAGTCTTCTCACGGAGGAGAGGCGAACTGCTAAATGTTACAGTCAAGTTCACAACTAACAGGTGCAAGAGGTGGTTCTTCCCTTCAAGCTCAGCCGGTAGATAGAGCAGACTTGTTTTTCTGCCTAAAGTCTCACATAGGCTCTTCCCCAACTTGCTACTCAGATCTTGCCGTGTCTCTCGACCCTCGACTTAGAGGGAATCTCTATTTTCCTCATGTGCCAGGTTCATCCAGGAAGTCTCCTCTCCATCTGCAACTCTCCTTGAGGGGAAAGTGCCTAGGACAGAGCATCTGCTCCGGTGGTCCTGGCACCAGCTTACCCACTTTTAGCCAGCGCATCACACATGGTCTCTTTGCTACCTCCAACATGGGGGGGAATCGCACTTCACCCTGACATAAGCTCTACCTTTTTTCAAACCAAAAATGCTCCAACTCTCTGGACTATAAAACGTTGTTCACACAGAAGAATTTGCAGCTGATATTGAGACAGATTCTTTAAGCAAACCCACAGCGGAAAGCTGAAGTTCCGCTTTTGCCTTCCATCGGAGAGGAATCCAAGGCAGAAGACCACTTCAAAATCCTCCCCAAATTCTGTTGAGTGAACATACCCAAAGTCTCAATGACAGAATGTTGAAGTGCAAAGTAGCTATGCCTCCACACTCCGTACATCATCCCAGGGTTCCTAGAAGAACCTGCTTCCCATAAAATGTTACCCTGGGCCTTGAATTCCTGCTGCCAAGAGACAGCCAAGAAAGGGCCACCACCAGTAATGACAGTTTCAATGAATATTGGCATCATATAGCAATGTCTTGAGGACCCACCAGAAGCACCAAAGGTCCTGCTGCATATAAGAATACAATATCAAATAGTAATGTAGTTTGGCTAACAGAATAGCAACAGAAAAATATATCTATAGTAAACTATATGTAAACTCCGACTGTAAAATATCACATAAGCTGCAGCAGTTCAGTATATTACCGGAGAGGGCTGCCCCACCACCTCACAGCCTCTCATGATGACAGTCTCTGTCCATATGTCTATCAAACCGTACGAACATTGTGTGTCATCTGTAATAGTTCTATTGAATTCTATTCATGATGAGGCAGATAACCAACAATGTTCAAGGGAACAGAACAACAGCAGACGTCTCCAGCACTATTGCCAGTCCTTGAGTACTCGGTACAACCTGTTCCTGAAGTCACAATTCCATGAAAGAAAGAGGAAGACAAGCAAAATCAAGCCAATGCTAAATTCCAGTCCCTTCCCAGAAAAAAAAAAAAAAATCAGTACTTAGGTCAAAACACTGTAGATGAGATATCCCTCTTTTCAATATATCATATTAGGGCATATAGACATAATTTAGAGGATCATTAAGATCAAAATTATGAACGCAAATTTTTTATTTGCAAATTCCTTATTATCGATGGTGATGATGATAATATTATTACTATTATTTGCTTACACTGACTATATAAAAATTATCTTTCATTGCTTTCAGACTAAATATAATTTGTCGACTACATTGGGCAGGAATCGTATATACTATACTTTATGGTACTTTACAGTATGCTTTATAGTATGGCGTTATATACTAGTCCTTAACCCCTTTTCACTCTGCACTGTCGTACTATTACATCACACTGAGCATACAGTATATACTATCACGTTGAGCATATAGCTAACGGTCAGCACTGTTAGCCCTGTAGCAGGCACATTTATCATATATCCATATATATCATATATACAGTACTATACTGCAGTACAAAAGTATTGCAGTATATAGTAGAGGGGATCAAACAATCCAGAAACAATTAAAAAAAAAAGTTTTAAAAAGTATAAAACTAAAATAATGAAAAGTAAAAAAAAAAAAATATTTATTTAAAAAATAAATAATGTAAACAAAAAAAACTTATTAGGCATCACTGTGTACAAATAAATCCAGACTATCTAAGAATGATGCTAAGTATCCTGTACAGTAAATGCCACAAAAAAAAAAAATATATTGAATTCATGTGTTTTAGTCACTTCACATTCCTCCAAAAAGGTGATCAAAAAGTTGTATCAAAAAATAAGAGGTAACTAGCAAATAGTTTATTTTCGAAAAATGGCGTTTAAATAAGAGTGATAAAACGTAACAGAACTGATATAAATATCGCTGTAATCGTAATGATCTGTCAGAAAAAGCAGCCATGTCATTTTCAATGCAGAATGAATGCCTTAAATTTTAAAAAAAATAATGAAAGAATTATACAGTTTTTACACACTGCCCCCTCACAGTTAATAAAAACTAATCAAAATGTTATATGTACCCCAAAATAAAAATTCTGCTCATCACACAAAGAATAAGCCCTCACATGGCCATAGCAACAGACAAAGAAAGAAGTTCTGATTTTGGAAGGCGGAGATAGAAAATTTAAAAAAAAAGTCAGTTTAATGACCAAACTACATTCTTAAAGGGATAATTTCACACTACAGAATTCCCTTTTTTGTCCCCACCTCCTCTTCAGAACAATGGCCCAGATTTACTATTAGTTAGACAGACCGTCTGAGAATACGCCAGACTTATCACAGTGACTGATGCTGGATGATATATCTGGTGTATCTTTAGACTGTCTAGGCTGCATTTACACCACCTTTTAGTTGGTTTACTTTATGGCAGAATTTTTCGACACTATTTTGGTGCATTGTGGCCCATTTAAGCCATGCCCGCTTTTTTATGAGATTCGACGCCGACATGTTGAAAAATTCTAGCCCAACCTAGATGTGCCACATTGCACCATGTTTACGCCAGTGTCTAGTCGTATCCACGACAGTAAATCAGGGCACTGTTCACAGATTCGCTGCAGAAAACTTGCTCAATGCATCTGAATCGTTTTGTTTAATAGGAATGAGACAGTCACAGAAATTTCTTCCCTCTGTAAATATATATTAATGAAGGTTTGTGAGACATGAAATGTTTATGTTCATTTTATAAATCTGAGCATACGGCTTTATTCACTTGGCAAAGCAATGTATGCATATCCTGCGCAAAGTCCCTATGGCTCCACATGACGGAGCTGAAGACATTCTGTGTGGCGCTATATGGTGTGTCTTTCCAGCTACGCTCCAGCAGAACCTCGAAGACCCGCAGAATCATAGATGACACAGGGGCAGGGCAGGGCAGAAATTTCTGTCTTCTCTTTCCCCTAAACTTTTTGCTGACCCTCAACAGTGTGGCAGTGAAAGGGCTAAATACATGGTAACCCTTGGGGCACACCTAGTTGAATTGGCTGATGGTGGCAAATTGGAGTGTCTTTAATTGAAATAACAGAGACAAAGACACGTTATGGCGGTTTAACAAGCAGCAGCTTGCGTCACTTTACTTACATACTTGATGGTTGTACTTCCATATGGCAATGGGGGCGCATATGACTGTATAGTCCCAGATCCACTTTTGGTGGAGAGGTATATCCTTCCCACTAGGTACGATGGAACTGGCTTACAATGAACTGGGTTACTTACGAGTTTTCCAAAAATGTCAGGTTTAGCTTTTAGATTTTTGGGGTTTACCACTCACTCCATGGTCACCTTTCCTGACCTTCCTCTCTTCAGGCCCCAGAATATTTTAATCTGATGCCCAGAGGAAAAATAATATTCACCTCTCCTCGCCTCTCTGGGGCTTTTGCCCAGTGTATTCCGATAGAGGTCAGAAGATGCCGTTAAAAAAGAGTGGATGCCACGATGGAGCCTGTAGAGGTGCAGGAAGGTAAGTGTCAGTGTTTATTATTTTTCCACGCCACTCCTGGGCCGCCACTTATTATACTCTGGGGTCTGAAGAGATCCCACAATATAATAATACCTCTTCCAGACTGAACAAGCTTAGAAATTTGCTGGCGAACCTCGTGAATATTTGTGCTAGCTTCGGCCATCACTACTTTCCATTCACTCTTGAGGTTATTGAGGTTATTCTTGGGCGACCAGAGGTAAAATGTCAAATTCCTTGGACCCTGGACAACTCCAGTTCTGGCTAAATTCCATGGCCTTCTCTGGCCTTTGCAATGTAATTTTCTGGGGGTAGTCAGGACACTTATGACACAGATTTGGTTCCTCTTTGCCAACCAGTGGCGATGTTCTATTTCTTTCTCAGAAATGTCCTCTCTGCGAGTTTGTAGGACCCAGGTGGACTGGGACAGTCTATTTTACTTTCTCTCTAGTCTAGACTGGACTCTTCACTCTAATGATGGGGCTAGCCTATTTATAACTTTAACTCCTCGCATCTTCTAGGAAGTCCTAAGGGACATACCACTCAAACCTACAAGTATCTATCAGCGAATATGGTATAACCCAGTTAAACGTACCAGTCAATATCAGACAAAGTGTATAAAACAGTATAAAACATGTGCACAACACATTGAAAGTAGCATTTATTCTTAAGAATTGTGTGCTTGTGGGACACTACGCTTCTAGGAGAGAACATACTGTAAATCATACTTTCCAACAATAGCATCTGTCGTTCCAGGTGCTTTATGTTCTGTGTAAATACCCCCTTTTGTGAAGCCACAACCCTTTTGGGGACTTGCTGTGCCTTTTTTAGGTCGTGTCATGCCCCTTTTTGTGACCTAACCAGCAGATAATGTGCCCATGTCACATCTGGAATAACAGAGAGCCTGGCAGATATCGGAACATTTCTAGAAGTACAAGTGGTCATCCCTGTTTTCTGGAGCCTTCCAGATGTATCGGGAGAGTTGGCAAGTATGTCATAAATACTATGAGTTTTTTTTTTTTCTTTTATTTAGAATTTGGGCCACAGGATGATCCGTGATATAGCCCTGTGCATGAAGCCAAATACTAAGTAAGCTCAACTTTAATAGAACGCTTTCCAAAAGTGAACCTTCCCTTTAATATGAATTTACATATTATCGGAGCTTGGTAATGCAGATTAACCCATGCAAATGATCCTGAATGAGTGATCCCGTCTTCATGGCGCACATCACTTATCATATATACATTATTAGTTAATATTCACACGATGTGTTACATATTCATCAGATGGGAGATCATTGAGCATATAATGAGATGTACTATGATGCTCATTCTCCTGTTTGTCATCATTTTTATGCAATCAGTGGCTGACATGGAGATAAGAGGGAGTCAGGGCTGCTTTGTGAACTTGAAGGGAAGGGGAGACGTGAAGGTTTACATTGGTGAAGGTCTGTGTGGTTCAGTAAGAAATAGAATCTAAACACTTAAAAAGAGGAGAAAAAAAAATTAAATATTTGCAAAATTTGGGCATATGGAATGTGCCTTCAGAAAGTGTTATGCCATCAAGGTCTCTAACGTGACCCAATCATAGACCTCAGAGATGACCTGGGGCCGCAGATGTCACTGAGAAGGCTGGAAGACAATGGGGTGACCTGGGAAAGAAGACCGGATGCTGTGATGGAGCTCAGGAAACTGACCTTGGAGCATAAAAATAATTCATGGCTGGAGAACCCCAAAAATTTCTGGCTCAGCCAAACCCAAAATTTTTGTAAAATTTGTAACAAACCCAGTTTGCTATGAACCGGTCTGCTCATCACTATTTATAAAGTGCACGTACAGTGTCAAGTCAAAGAGTCTTTCAAGGCACATATATACATAAGGACATGTGATACCGAGATACATGAACACTTAAATATACAATACAAGGCTTATCGGAAGCTGAAAGTTAAAGCACATGCAGTATTTCAGAGGCGGAGATTATTTACTTGGGTATAGATTTCAGTTACAGCCTGTATTATAGTCTAGAGCTACAGTATATTCATAACTATTACTTTCTAATGGAATCAGTCAACAGCTTGTTGACAGACACACCCCTAAACACGTCACCAGAGCTCCTATCCGGCAATACTGTTAGTTGTTCCACATTCTATTATTTCTACATCATGTTTAAAGCTCCACCAAGGACATGCACTTACAGGTTAGTCACCTATAGGTGGCACTACAGAGACAATTTTCTTACTATTTTGCATTTCTTCTCCCACAGAGCATTGCTGTAAGAACCCTTCTCCACAATCTGAATCAGCGCCTTTTGTTACAACCCAACACCCATCTACAGATGGATATCTCAGGTTTGGCTAAGAACCTAAGTCATATTTAAGGCTCTTTAAAGTATCACATAGTCACTCCGTCACCCAGGGCAAAGATCCTATATGCTGTATAGACCTACAACTAAATACCTTGGCCAAAGTAGAGTGGCTTATTGGCAACCCTCAAGGGTATAAACCCCACCAGCCATTTCCTAGCCATGCCTTGGGTCAAGTACATCGATTTACAGGTGGCCACCTGTAGAGAGTCCATTGTTTTCTTCCTTCTGGAGGAGAGCCATTGTGAATATAGAATTCCAATAAGTCATCATGAAGGTAGAAGATCCTAGAAGGCATGGCTGGAGCTCAGCACAGCAATATATTTGTACAATCCTCAGCCCGGACCTTCTGGTTGCTTTATTAATAGTTGTTTTTACCACCCTGCACATATTAATGATAGTAGTAATTTGGTAATCCCATAAGTGGTAATTTCTTGATTAATTCTGGCCTGAACACCTGTGACGGAGGGACATGGCCGGGGACGTCAATGAATGGGGCCCTTTTATCAATGAGCATATTCATCTCTGCGAGCCCTCGAATGCAGCATTGTAAATAATGTAGTGTTTTTGACACTTATGTTATGGCAGAGGTATTCAGAATAAGCTTAGCCGAGTGCAATAAAACCTGCTTTGGAGGGGTGAAAGCATGAATACATCTTTTTAAGAAACACATATGTCGACGTTTCAGAAGCGTGGTACCTGCAACGCGTTTTATGGTCTATTTAAGAAAATATATGTCAGTGTGATGATGTTTTCCCAGCATATTAAGGGTTCCTTTAAATTTTATGCATGCATTTTGGGATCCCGTCAAAAATAGCATTTTTCTTTTTTTTTTTTCTAAACAAAATTTAATGAGAAGAAACTCAAGTGTGAAATGTTATTTTGGCAGATCTCTTGGGTACTGACACCTTGAACGCTTGTGCAAATGTGGTCAAGGATAGGTTTAGTATTTGTTGGTGCAGCAGATTTTCAGACTCTGATACATGTGATGTTTCTTTCATTTTTTTTTTCTTTTTTAACTAGTAAAGGGGGGGGGGGTGGAAATCTAATTTATATCAAGTAACGAAATGTGAAAAATATGTGTCTATAAAACACTATAAGGAATTTTTACCAAAACATAGTCTAAGGTTGGATACATAGATGGATGGACGGACAGACAGACAGATGGGTAGATAGATAGATAGATAGATAGATAGATAGATAGATAGATAGATAGATATGAGATAGATAGATAGATAGATAAATAGATAGATATGAGATAGATAGATAGATAGATAGATAGATATGAGATAGATAGATATGAGATAGATAGATAGATAGATAGATAGATAGATATGAGATAGATAGATAGATAGATAGATAGATAGATAGATAGATAGATAGACATGTGAACAAAATTGTTGTTCCCCTCCCTCGATTAATGAAAGAAAACCCCACAATGGTCACAGAAATAACTTGAATCTGACAAAAGTAATAATATATAAAAATTCTATGAAAATGAACAAATGAAAGTCAGACATTGCTTTCCAACCAGGCTTCAACAGAATTTTTTAAAAAAGAAAACTCATGAAACAGGCCTGGACAGAAATGATGGTTCCCTTAACTTAATATTTAGTTGCACAACCTTTTGAGGCAATCCCTGCAATCAAACGATTCCTGTAACTGTCAATGAGACTTCTGCACCTCTCAGCAGGGATTTTGGCCACTCCTCATGAGCAAACTGCTCCAGTTGTCTCGGGTGTGAAGGGTGCCTTTTCCAGACGGCATGTTTCAGCTCCTTCCAAAGATGCTCAATTGGATTTAGGTCAGGGCTCATAGAAGGCCACTTCAGAATAGTCCAATGTTTTCCTCTTACCCATTCTTGGGGGTTTTTAGCTGTGTGTTTTGGGTCATTATCCTGTTGCAAGACCCATGACCTGCGACTGAGAACAAGCTTTCTGACACTGGGCAGCACATTTCTCTCTAGAATCCCTTGATAATCTTGAGATTTCATTGTACCCTGCACAGATTCAAAACACCCTGTGCCAGATGCAGCAAAGCAGCCCCAGAACATAACAGAGCCTCCTCCATGTGTCACAGTAGGGACAGTGTTCTTTTCAAGATAGGCTTCATTTTTCCATCTGTGAACATAGAGCTGATGTGCCTTGCCAAAAATTTCGATTTTTGTCTAATCTGTATATAGGACATTCTCCCAGAAGCTTTGTGGCTTGTCAAAATGTAGTTGTAACGTCTCTGCCGTTTCGGGTCTCGGCGCCGCCCTCCGCTCGCACGCTGTGGCGAAGGAGGCGTCTTCAGTTTGGTTCTTTGTTTAAGTTTCTTGATGCTCAGTCTGAACATGGTCCTAGTTCCCTTGCTGTGTAAAGCCACACCCGTGTAATTAGGAACATTTCTATCTGGACTGCATAGAGTTAATCTCTTCCTGGCCTGTGTGATTGACAGCCTGTGTACCTATCAGATCTGTGGCTGGGCCCAGACTTTCTATATACAGGATGTCATTTCTCAGCAGGTTGCCGGTTATTACACTTGTGTTTTGCCTGCTCTCTTCATTATTTCCCTTGCTACCTTGTTACCTGATTTTCTGACCACTGGCTTTGACTTTGACTATTCTCTTGGATCTCGATTCTGTGCTGCAATTGCTCGATTGTTACTGACTCCTTGGCTAGCTGACCTCCCTTTGTTGTTGTGCGTCTTGTCTGCGTTCTATGTGATCACTTATTATAAGGAGGGACTGTCGACGTGGTTGCTGGCTGTCACCTAGGACAGATCGGGCAAGTTAGCCAGGGACAGTGGGGGGGGATTCAGCTTAGGGTCCACTGTCTCGTTGTGCCCCTCCCCCCTAGTTCTCCAGCAGCTTCTGGGGAATCGCTCCTCTAGTGATTCCCTTACAGTAGTTTGGCAAATTCCAATTTTGTCAGATTCAAGTTATTTCTGTGACCATTGTGGGTTTTTCTTTCATTAAACGAGGGAGGGGACCAACAATTTTGTCCATGTGTGTAGATATGAGATAGATAGATAGATATGAGATAGATAGATATGAGATAGATAGATAGATATGAGATAGATAGATTTTAGATAGAAAGATAGATAATGGCAATCATATTTTGCAAAAGGACCAATGACTGGCCTCATCGGTGACCACAGGCTGCGTGACGTCGGAGAAGAGGCTGAAGAGGGGTGAAGTCCAGACACAGGAAAAGAAGGCCAGACATCCAGGAGAGGTGAGTATCAGGGTTTTTTATTTCATCTGCACCTCCCCTGGTCCTCCACTTGTTATACTTCGGGGTCTGAAGAGAACCCCAAGTATAATAACAATCTCTGGGTGACAAACCCTCTAAATTTTGAGTTCTGCCAAACCTAAAATTTATGGAAAATTGGTAACAAATCCCATTTGTCATTATGAACCGACCCATCTTTACTTGTTAGCTTTTCCTCCATGTTACCTATCTCCAGTATTACATCCCCTCCTAACCAACTACTCTCTCCATTACAAGATGACATCCTGTCCATACCGAGGACTCTTTCCATGGCCATGGTTGGCCAATCGGTTATATGTTTAATATAAAAACTTGATTTTCATTTCCTGGCGACGCTTTCCCTTTAAAGGGATGGCAGCGCTTGTCCTCCTATGGATTACAGGCGCTCTGTCTACATAGAGACCTACAGATTTGTCCCGTTCAGATGAATGGGGTAAAGCTTTAATTCCTTGCACAGTCGGTGTCTTTTCATGTAAACATTTATCTTGCCGGATTAATAAGAAATACATTGTAACGTTCAGGTCTCTTTAAGGCAAATCTTTTGTAGCAGAAAGTAAGTGTATTGTGTAATTTTATTTTACTTTCTCTCTCTTCCATTAGTTCAGGTAAATAAGACAATGTAATGGTCCCATCATTAATCCTGAGCACAAAGTGGAGGTGACAGAGCTGGAAACATTATGTAAATGATTCATACGATTTCTGCATGTTTGGTTTTAATAGGTATCACTGAGCCCTTCCATTAATAAAGCCGCTGTGCTCCAGTCTGTAACAGATCAGTGTCAGACTATGGAAGTAATATATTCCACAGATACCAGGAAATGACATTTTGGATTATTTTAAGCTTAATTAAAATGTGCAATTTTTTTTCTCTTAATTATCCCAAATTAATTAGAAATTACTCATAGGTAATCTTTGCTCTTACCAGTCACAGATTTAAAAGCTTGTGCCTTTACACCTTCGCCTCCCGATTTTGCTGCGCCGCGAGCACGCATGCAGTAAATTGTGTTGTCAGTGCTAAGAAATAATATTGATGACTGTAAAATGAAAGTAAATTATGAGAAGGTAAACAAATGTAATTAATGGGGCTGAAGGGGAGCGCCAAAAATATATGTTACCGCTGAAACATTCCGGAATGGTGTCGATGGTAACAGAACTCTTCACTTCCACAAGGGACCAGCTGCTAAGAACGCTGCTCTATAGGTTAAAGGGAAAGTATCACCTTAAAAAATATCCTGGAACATTATTTTTTTTCTAATCTGTTTTTCACTTTTTAATTGTATATTTTTATTTTTTTACATGATTATGGGGACTGCTTTTTTTGCTCAAAATATCCACCTGGACTTAGGAGAGAAAACAACTCATAGATTTCTATAGAAGAGTATGGTGAGCATGCTCTGTGAAGAGGAAAGAAAGAGCTGAGCTGTCTCTTTCTATAGAAACTGTAGTGAGCATGCTCTGGAAGGAGGGAAGGGAGAGTTGAACTGTTTCTCTTTATTACCTATTGACTTCTATAGAAGAATGTAGTGAGCATGCTCTGTAAAAAGGGAAGGAATTGCTGAGCTGCCTCTATTACCTATTTTCTTCTATAAGATCGTGTAGTGAGAATGCTCTACAGTATGAAGAGGGGTAGAGAAACCTAGCTGACTCTATTACCCATTGACTTCTATAGAAGAATGTAGTGAGCATGCACTATAAAGAGGGAAGGAAATGCTGAGATGTTTCTGTTACCTATTGACTTCTATAGGAAAATGTAGTGGGCATGCTCTGTGAAGTGGGACAGAAAAGCTTAGCTGTCGCTATTACCCATTGACTTCTATAGAAGAAAGTAGTGAGCATGCACTGTTCCGCGAAGTCGGTTTTTTTGGTTGGACACAAAGTCCTGCATGTCCGAATTTGTTTCCGACCAAAAAAAACGGCTTTCGCGGCGCAGAGGCTGCAATCGGACACCTGTGCATTGCTTTGAAAACCCATTGAAGTGAATGGGTTTTTAAACAAACCATTTAAAACTTTTCCCAATCCTTTTTTCCGACATTTAGGTCGGATTCACGGCGTACAGACTTCGGGCGCAAGTGTGAACGAAGCATAAAGAGGCAAGGAAGAACTGAGCTGCCTCTATTACTTCTATCAGAGAGTATAGTGAGCATGCTCTGTGAAGAGGGTGGTAAAAGCTGAGTTGTTTCTATTACCTATTGACTTATATGGAAGAATGTAGTAAGCATGTTCTGGATGATGTCACTGGTCACATCAGCAGTCTTCTGGGCCCATGATGTCAGCCAGGAGCCTGAAAGAGATTGGAAGAGGTCCTCAAAGGACCACCACAAGGAAGCCCAGGAGACATAAGAAAAGGTGAGTATAATTGTTAATTATGATCCTGCACCTCGTTTGGGCCTCTGCTTATTATTGTTTGGGGTCTGAAGACACCCTAGAGTATAATAATAGCACTTCTGAAAAAGTTCAACCTGAAATGAAATAGGTGGACGAACCCATGATTTTTTGGCAAAATCAATTTCGTAAGGTTCGCCTATCTCTAGTTACGAACCAGTTTGCTCATCTCTAGTTAGCATCATTGCACGTGACATGACCTTGTCCTGCACTACACCCTGTATTTTAATTATGGGACAATTATGTCCCATACAGAGACATCGTCTGATGGTTTAGTGGGACAAAAATATTCTTGATAGCATTTTAGTGCTTAGAGCCTCCCATCTCACTACAAGTGATGGAAGGTCTTATGCATGGACAAATTTAAAAGATTTGACAATGTCCCATGGTGGGTTTTACCCTAGAAGTTACAGTCTTACATTTTCATTATAAAGAACATTGTTCAGTGATCTGTAGAATCCTCTAGTCATGTTAGACCTATGGATTGCAAATTGATCCCTTCCCGCTTCTTGTTTTTTACTCCCCGCCTTCCAAACCCAATGACTTTAATTTTTGAGCACAGAGCCATATGAGGGTTTAATGTTCGTGGGACAAATTGTACTGTGTAATGGAACCATTTAATATTCTGTACAATGTACTGGGAAGATGGAAAAAAATTCTGAATAGGGTGGAATTAGAGAAAAACTATGTTTGTGCATATTTCTTACAGGCTTTGTTTTGACAGTGTTCACTGTGCAGCCAGAATGATGATATGTCACCTGTATTCTATGGGTCGGTACAATTCCAGGGATACCAAATTTAAATAGTTTTTTTTACGTTTTATCCCCATAAAAAAAAATCTAAAACTGCAAAAAAAAAAGTTTCTTCTTGGAGTCATCCTATTCTGAGATTCAACTTTTTTGTATTTCCATGTATGGGGATACATAAGGTACCTTCTTTTTTTTTTTTTGAGGGGCCAAGTGTACTTTGTTTTTATACCATTTTGGGGAATGCCTGATGTTTCGATCGCTTTTTCATCAAATGTTGGCTCTTTTGATTTTTTTTTTTTTTGCCACTACGGTGTACGGACAGATCCCATTTTAAGTCCATAGGATCCATCGAGATCTGTTTGTCTCCAATTAAAAACAGTTTTTGCATAGTTGTGATGTCTCCATAATGATACGAGTGTGAACAAGAACTAAAACCATGTTCATCTATGTTACAAAATGTTCAACATTTGTAACACTGATATTCAGAAGCAATCTAACATCACAGATAAAGCGGGTTCACATCAGAGACACTAAAGATCCATTCCTATTAATATCTTCCATGGCTTTCAGTGATCCCATAAATATCCTTTATGTCAGAACACTTCTCTGAGTGCGCTGTGATAGAATTCCCTCTACAGCTAATTATTAGGAGCTCATAAGAAAATACATCAGACCATGAAAGTCTTGCAAAAAGTAAACCTGTTGCCCAGAGTCTGTTTGAAGAAAATGAATTCAGTGGGTTTTATCTTATTTTATATCTTGCTCAACACCCGCCAGCCTGTAGACAGGTCCCAAAATACACTAAAATGTGCAGAAATACACCCATATTAATTACAGGTAGTGTACGTCTTATAGGGTTATACTCTTTGAAGCCCCATCCTCATGATCAATGGGAACTTCTGCAGTTGGACCCCCATATCAGCAAGTCACAGTACTGTATATCCTAAAGAAAAGCCACCACTTGCTCTGACTGCATTGCAACTTTAGGCTAAGGCCCCATGTTGCGGAAATGCAGCTTTTTTGTTGCAGATTTTGTTGCTGTGTTTTGAGCCAAAAATTCTCAAGTTTTCATCTTGAAAATGTATGAAACAAGAGCACCCCCCAGATCACTAGACTAAAGGGGCTCCACCAGCCCTTCTGAGAACTATGATCCATAATCTCTGGAACTCCAAGCTAATGTTGATGGGCCAGCTAAGTCAACTCTTCTTCTTCCTTGTACGTTGTATGGAGTGGTGGTGGAGCGCATGTACTTTTGCTTCACACTCAAACTGTGGAGGAGTCGGCAACATCATAATCTTTTTTTTTTTTTTGTTAAAGGGATCGCTGGATGATAAGCTGACAATAAGGTGACTTTAAGACATGGGCTTCATAAAATTAGCTTGCATCCAATCCTCAGACCATGTCCTTCTCTAGATTCATCAAGTTCCTTGCATCTGATCATCATATTTTGAAATATTTATAGACAAAGACCTCAAACTAACTAACTACACACTATGGGCAGCCATAGATGTGCAGATATTTCACCAACATCCATGAACAATGAGACATCTCACCTTGTCCAGTTTCAAACTTTGAGATTACTGGAAATTCTACCATAAAGGCTTCATCTCCGCTATCATTACAACATGGTTATCTCCCCATCTTCATATGGACTAGACATCACTGGAAGCTCTCACTACCCATATGGACCTCCCTGCCTTGATCACCAACATGAAGATTTAATTATCGAATGATCTAGAACTTAAGGATGGTCATACTCTAGATAGAAAGATGTCTCATGAACATCCTTGACCATGAGATATTTCCCCATCTTCAGTGCATCAACTTGATCTTAATGGAAGCTCTCTACATGAAGACCCAACCACAACTGTCAGTATCACTTAGTTATCTTTGAACAGACTAGAAATGATAAATTCTCATTCTTCATAAGGATCCCACCACCATCATCACCATAGCTTGAGTGACATAAAAAAAAAAATCATATAGTATTTGGGTAACAATGTATGACATCATGTGTATCCAGGTCAAATCTTTCATATGATATTAGAATGCAGATGGGAGCCCCCTTTACATGGAAGATAAGAGGGTAAATAACCAGGAATGGAAAAGTTATCATTGCTTTATGGGGATGAATAACAGTGTACACTTGTCAGCTGTACATGGCCTATTTATACAGAGAAATGTGCTGCCGAAAAATGAGCATTTGCTTATTTATTGGCTGATGACTGAGACCTTTACACAAGCCAAATCTGGAACAAATCTGGTGGTTCCCGAAATTTGCCCTGAAAATCATCCCAAGGGCTTTAAAGAGAATGTGTCACCAGAAAATCAGCTAGTTTGTAAACTAAGTTTTTATGTTAGACATATTATTTAGGAATTCGAGATGATTTTTTTCTTTAAAAATTTCCACATCACTACCAATATCTAAAGATAAGTAAAAAAGCAATCTGACCACTAAGCCTAACAATAACAACAATTGCCAATTCTGTAGGTCTTTTCTTTCCAGCAGTCACCTTATTTACATTACAGGTAAGACAGGATTGCAATAGAAGATAACACTTCAATAGAAAACACAGATGTCCCATCATGACATCCACTACTAACAATAGATGATGTTACAAATTATCTCCTCCCCCTCCCTGTACAGAGCATATCTAGAAAACTCTCCCACAGGCTTCAATTCGTCGGCTCCAGACTATTGCTGCCTATGGCCATGAGACTGCGGTAAAGCAGATCACTAAATGCTGTTAACAGAGCAGAGGAGAAGCTCAGGCAAGATGGCCGCCCCCATAATCATGGGCAGAAAAATAGAATAAGTACAGTCTGAATCTGGTGGACTAAACATGGATCAGCTGAAATCGATGCAACATTTTTTTCTCGAGGGCCGAAGGTGTTAGAGCATGCCTAACTTTGATCGGTTTCCCGGGTCAGGAAATGAAATTCAATGTTCCATCTTAGATTTCCTTGGAATACACAATGATGTTTCTGGCCATTGTCAGTTTTTGTTTCCTCAATGTTCACTGGAGGTATCACATAGGATATAAACACTTGGTCGCCTGAAAGAGTCCTAACCCTATGTCCAACCATTTGTGCCTTCTTCTGGATCAACATGGCAGTCTCAGTGTATGGATACAAAATAATAACAAAGCAAACCAAATATAAAATGAAAAAACAAAAACGAGTAGCATGTTACCCTGAACCTCCCCCTACATCTAAAAATATACATTTTTTTTTTTTTTACTTTTTCTTTAATGGTAAAAAAAAAAAAAAAATCAGAAACGTCTACGAAATCTTTGATTTTATTTTTGCTGTTGTGTCGAATCGTTCAGGTTTACTGAGGAGAGGGAAAGAGAGCTTATGAATTCCTTTCCACTTGCACAACAAGCTGCTGCCAAGACTGAGTGAACTTGGCCAGTGAATGGCTTACCTTGATAGTAGTTGATCTAATGTGTTTTTTGGCTAAAAACCCATCTTGCATGAAGAGTGAAAAAGGAAATAAATTATGTGAGCGCTCTGAATACATTGCATTTAGATGCAGTAGAAGGCACTCACAGCAGTTTAGGAATGAATACAAATGTACTTATGATCCATATAGAAATCATGTTCGGTGAAACAGGGGCAACGACATTATTATAAAGCACCGCGCATTAAAATGGACTTGGGTAGGCCAAAGTCTCCTGAATAAAGATAAAAGCCTCGGAGCTTCTACGGTTGTTCTTTTAATGATCCACAAATATGAACTTGGGTCAGATATTTGTTGTTTCCTGGGATTCTTGACCATAGCCATAGGTAAATGCATAGTGCAAGGGGTGAAAGGTCTCATAAGGCTTTGTGAAGGACACTATGACCTCACTGAGTTTACTCTATTGTAGTGATCTCCACCATGGTTATATTTCGAGGACCATAAAATGAAGTTCAACTTTTGGTCACAGAATTAAACATCAAATAAGAAAAAAAAATTCAGCTGACCATTGTCTTAACCTCTTTGGTACATGACCTGAAGACACAGAATGTTTTTCCATTTATGTTTAAAGGGGTTGTTCGGGATAAAATTATACTTTTACACTAACCTAAACACCTTCCCCCAGCTCAACTTCTGACTTACTTTACCAAAAATTTATATTTACCCAGATTGCCGGGGCGGTCACAGCCACATTTTCTGATTTTCAGGTGATGTTCCGCTTCTGGAAACAGAACGTCACCAATACTAAACCCCCACCCCATCATACTTACCTGTCTTCCTGTCCACTGGCAGATGTCAACAGGAGAAGGAGCTGGCTGCACAGATGGAAGTTAATTCCCATACCCAAAAGATCCGGACAGGAAGACAGGTAAGTATGATGGGGTGGGGGGGGTTGGCTGAGTTAGTTAGTTAGGAAGGGCTAGTAGTGGTCGGGCTAGCTAGGGAAACAGGGAGGGGGTGTGAGAGAGGGATGGGTAAGGAGTGAAAGGGGGATCTGAGTGAAGAGCAATGCATCATGGTAGTTGTAGATTAAAAGAGCAGGAAGCTGCCATTGTAAACAAATGCAGAGGATGCCAGGAGTTTGCAGAGAAACTCAGAAATCGTTCAAAACACTGCTAAAGGTATTTGGGTGCACTTATTAACCCATTAATGGCACTAACAGACCTTTTTTAAAAAAAGATTTTTTTGCCCAGAAAACCCCTTTAACTAAATTCCAAAATTTATATTTCTGAAATAGTTTATGGGGATGTGGTCTTCACCAAGGTTACATTTTCAGGACAATAAAATGACGTTTTGGTCATGGAATAAAACACCAACTAAGAAAAAAACTCAACCAGACTATTCTTTTAACCCTTTCAGTATGTGGCCTGAGGTCACAGCATGTTTTTCCACTTTTGCTTTACTAAAGTCCAAAATTTCTAACTATTTTTGTATTTTTTTTTAAATCACTGATCTCACTTTTTGAGGTCTTATTTTCTGTATTACATGGTGTAATTTTTGGCATATTTTTGGAATATAACCTTTAGCATTTAATTTAACTATATTGTTCGAGCAGAACAGACAAAAAATAAAATTCCACTTTTTTGTGTGTTTTTTTGTTTTATTGCTCGCTAAACATCCTAAGTTATGTGGAAAAATTCTTTTTTTACGATTTGGAATGATTAAGGGGATGTATAATGTGTATGTTTTATGACTTTTAATTTATAGAAACTTTATGGAAATTAATTGTTTATTCTTATTAAAATTATATAATAATATTATTTTACAATTTCATTTATTAATATTATTATGTTGCTAAACTTATTTTAATTACCCTTTTTTGTCCGACTTTTTTTTTTACTATTTTATAATTTTTTTATATTTTAGAGTTTTAAAAATATTTTTATTTTAATGCATTGGAATGCTTATGTATTAAAGCACATTTCTAACAGTGCATGTAAATGCACAGGCAGCTGTTAAGGGCTATCCCTTAGGACATCAGCCTTGGTGAATGGGATAACCAGGACAGAATGAGGTACCAAAAAGGCCATCCCATCCCTTGTGATCTTTTCATTACTATTGGTCATATAATCTACCCAAATCCTGGTTTGGCCTCCAAGAGGTGTCAGTTCCAGATTCCCCCTTTGTGGGTGGTTGTGCAGGTGCAATTGTTGTCATCATAAACGTATAGTGCTTAAGATTACGACAAGCTTTCACCACTGTATATTTTATGGCACTGGGACTGAATGTAAGAATGCTGGGAATAAATAAGAGAAAAATTTGTTGAAGGACCTTGGGAAGACCTTGAAAGAGGAAAGTGTTGTCCATTTTCTAGTAACGTTGACTAGATATCGGCTAGATAAGGCCTGGACCTTATCCAAATGAGTGCAGTACAGCTACCCGGTACTTATGGCAGAAAAAGTAGTTGGGAAACTTCTTTGTGAAGTAAAGAGAGATTCAACTGATCTCAAGGGTGGTCTGAGGTGGAGGCAACATAGATGTCTCTTGGGTCAAATATGCAAAAATTCTTATTTTTATCTTTCTTCATTTGGATTACGATATTGGTAAAAGCCCATTGTAACAGTATAGTATGGTATAAGTCTAGTAAAATTTCTCAAGCCTTTCAAAGTTTCCACCAATCAGTAAGTTCCACTTGCAAAAAGACTTAAGGATAGATACTACCCTGAGGATCGAAGCTAGTTGACATGACTTTGTGGTGTACCATAGATAGAGGTATATTCTTGTTGTTATTAACTTTTTGATAAAAATATAACATCACATGTCCTAGAATCTCAAAGTATTCAGAAGTTTAAGTCCCATCCACATCCAAAAAACTTTTTGCTTATTTCTTAAGATGTTTCCCAAACTGACCTAAGAACTTTTTAGAACCCAGCAGTAATATTTTTATCATACTTGCCCCAAACCATATTTTTTTAGCTTCTAATATTGTCACAGTGCACTCTTTGTCTATACTTTCTGGGCCTTGCACGTTAGTAAAGCCATAAATCCATTTGTCTGCAGTAAATAACCGAACAATCACAGAGAGTGCTTACGAAAGGAATCTGAAATTAGAAATTCAGCCTGGTTATAATTTATACTGCCGAGCATTTTCTTGGAGATAGTCTCTGCTGGGAGGTAAATGGTGGAGAAAAGTGATATGACACTGACATATTGTAATTAACGAATCACCATTCATTTAGTGCAAGACAGAAGATACAGCTGGAGAAGGTTGACAATCTCAAAAAGTACAGACCAAAGAAATACGAATAATGTAACAAATTTTTGAATTATTCTGGATTTGGTTGTAGCATCCAAATGATTGGAGACTTTGTTTTTCCTTGAGGAAAATTCACTCTGACAGTATTCTCATAAGCAATTTTGGACTTCCGTTCCTTGGTCCCATCAGTGGTGGCCATACACATTAGATCGCTGTCGGCCAAGTGATCTTTTTAGCTTTTCCTGCTGACTTTCCATACAAAAGGACCCTTGTGTCCCCAATGACTACACTCCACTCATGTAGCATGGTGGCTCAGTGGTTAGCATTACTGGGATCCTGGGTTGGCAGCATGTACATTGAGTTTTTATGTTCCCACCATGTTTGTGAGGGTTCTTCCCTTCCTCCCACTTTTCAAAAATTTCCAATGAAAGTGTGTATGAGACCTAGTAATATCTATACCATTAGGGATGGGAATGGTGACAATCTCTGTACAATGCTGTAGAATATGACGCAAACAATTGGAATTCAAAATTTTATGCATAAAGATTCAGAAACAATAAAAAGATTTCATTTTTGGTTGCAGACACAACTGGCCATAAACTTTACAGGAAAGACTGTCAGCTCCAATTATTACCATGTCGGTCTCCAGAAAGACTGAATATTTAGATTGGATCATTCCTGACATGTTGTCGTGTTATAGTAATTGGAAAAACTAAATCTGGTTTAGCCCATTTTTTTCACTTTCCGTTCCTCCATTCTAGGTAAAAAAAACTATGTTATGTTACTATTGGAAGGAAAAAGTAACCCTAAGGGATTTTGCAAAAACTTTATTTATTGACTTCTCCAAGTAGAGGAAGTCTTAAGCTGGACACATTTTTAACTTCAGGCAAATATGAAGCAAAAATCCACCTAAAATCTATCCTCTGATATCCCCAACTCTGACAGCAGTGGAGGGGTCATGACTTTGGAGCATTAATTACCCCTAAACTAAACTGTTCCATTTGGTCACTGAGGGGGTGTGAAAGATCCTCAGTGCGCCAACACCGCTGTGGCCCCACCTGAGTCTTCTTTCATATAAAAACCACACTCACCTCCAGTGAATGTCGGGTTCACAAGATAAATACAAGACAAGCCTTCTAAATTTTATATATTTATTAACCCCTAAATGGGTCGGTATTAACATCTAACACATGCAGTTTAGAACAGATATGCAGATATATGCAAGCATTAACAGTTACTAGTTACAAGATACAGTACAAATAAAATAAAAGGGATAAAGGTGAAATGATTTCTTTACCACACATGTCCTTGATGTGGTTCTGTAGTCCAACACTCACACATGCTTTGTCATGTGTGAATAACCAGTGGAGGCTCCCAGAATGAGGTCATCGGCGGCAGCAAGTCTGATTGAATAATGCAATCAAGTCCAGATTCTTTGTATATGGCTGATCCAAGTGAAAGGATACAATGTTATCAGCCATATCTGATCTCCCTGCACAATGCATGTTTCTTTGATCACTCAGAGCTGTGTATGTATACAATGGAGCCCTGCTGTGATTGATACAAAGCCCTATTGTTCCAGTGCTGCTACTACTGCCAATATACACCTAGGCTTATAGCTGCGCACATTATGAGTAAATGCAGGTAGGAAGGGAGATCCTATACCCAGAGATCAAAATACAGCTCTGAGTTTTAGCCATATTTAAGCAGAATCATCACAGGGGGGGATTTTGATCAATAAATGTCCCCTTTAAGCAGACATTGCACAATTTAGAAAAAAAGAAGATAAGTTTAAAAAAAAAGTACTTACTGTGCAGGGTGTCTGCATCCAGGGTTCCCCATCTATCTGCATAGGGAGAGACTTGCTGGTCCTTTGAATAAAGACAAGAGGAATTTTGAAATAACACATAGATAAATATTAAAATAAACACATAGATTTTTCTATCCCCTGCTGGTTTCTACTATTTCATATCTTCTCTCTCCATGTATGATCAGTGTTTTAAGAAGCAACATGAAAGTTGCACCATGTGTTCTAAACCTGCTGCTCTCCTCCAATCCAGCCTCATCTCCCTCCTCCCCCCTTCTTTCTATCTTCTCTATATTATTATTTTACACTAGATGGATTATTGGATGGCTGAGGAGGTTTCTGAGTATTTACAGAGAGTATATCCAGCAAAGTGATCTGTATTTCAGAGATCAATTATATCCTATTTACATAGAGTACAAGGCAGGGAGAGGAGAACGAGGATCACCCTTTACTTTTGATTTTTGGGTTCTTAATGGATAGAAATTTTGGTGGCCCCGCCTTAAATGAACGATTTATTAATTTCATACGCTATACAATCATGTTATTTGCAGCAAATATATCATAAAACAGATCATAGTAGTAAGAATAATCCTACCTTATAACCACAGACGAACATTGTGCGAGACGCCTTCCAGCACTTTTCAGTCCCGTGTAAATCTGTCCCATCTCCATCGCTCCTTCCAAGCCAACCACCTCCAAGAGTTGATCACTTAGATCTAAAATAGAAATGCACAGCCATGACTCCATGTTTGTCCTTCATATGATCAAATGTAGGTCTAAGCGGGGCTGCACTTTACAGTCTGTTTGTGGTGTGTGCTCATAGTAGATTGTGAGCTCCGCTGGGGCACCGGATACTGTCCATGAATACATTCTCCTAACAGAGACATTTTCTAGCATATGAAAAGGTACATTATTAGGTATTATAATAAAACCTCATATCCATAAATTGACAGCTGGTTGTACAGATGATGGATTATCTAAATCGGAGCTTTCGAGTCGATGGCCCTCTAACTGTTAAAACAACAACAACAGATTTAAGGGGCTGTCGGTTCTTCTCTGTCTATGGGCCTTGGGTACCGTCCTAAAGCCCTATAGGTTCCCAAACACTTCAATAACTGACTCACATGAACACTCGGTCCAGTTGAGCATGCATGTATTATAAATAAGGTGAGTGGAGAAAGCCATAGTCGGCTTATCTTCCATGAGAACAATAGGATAAGGCATTGAAACTCAGCAGGTCAAATCCCTTCTGGACATAATCTGTCAGGGACCGTGGAATAGTCCTTATACTATTACTGTACTGCGCACATTTACTATGGCCAATATAACATCAAGTGGTTATATCTCAGGCATCATAGAACCTAGAACAGAGCTTCTGGTGTCGTATAAAACATGAGTTTCTCATATAATACCAAGATTGCAATTCGACCTGTATTATGCCCAGAGGAATCACTAGTTGAAAACACAATACAAATTAACATATTTATATGTAGCTGCAAATTCTCCAAATCCCAACTGTGATTTCAGTGGTGCTATCACTGGAAATAATACAGGCAGAACTGTGATCTTGGTGTCTTATGAGAATCTTCTCTTTCTATGACACCAGAACCACTGTTCTAGGTTCTATAATGTCTTACATATAACTGTTTAAAGTGGCACCCCCAAGCCTCAGCTTCCCCGCATTACAAATGTGCCCATTCACCAAGTAAAAACAGTGTACAGTTTCCATCTCTCAATAGAGAAACAAGGAAAAGAATAAAGAAGCGCACACTTTATTAATGAATTTTGGTTCCTTTCTGTGAAATCCTGAATTTCTTTATTGTTTTGTTTGTTTCTGTATTGTGAGCTAAATTTGTACAGCTAATTTCTCTAGATGTGCAGGCTCCTATATATAGCAGAAAAGCTGAGGCTTGGGGGGGGGGGGGGCACCTCAAACAGATACAGTACAGACCAAAAGTTTGGACACACCTTCTCATTCCAAGAGTTTTCTGTATTTTCATGACTATGTAAAATTGTAGATTCACACTGAAGGCATCAAAACTATGAATTAACACATGTGGAATTATATACTTAACCAAAAAGTGTGAAACAACTGAAAATATGTCTTATATTCTAGGTTCTTCAAAGTAGCCACCTTTTGCTTTGATTACTGCTTTGCACACTCTTGACATTCTCTTGATGAGCTTCAAGAGGTAGTCACCTGAAATGGTCTTCCAACAGTCTTGAAGGAGTTCCCAGAGATGCTTAGCACTTGTTGGCCCTTTTGCCTTCACTCTGCGGTCCAGCTCACCCCAAACCATCTGGATTGGGTTCAGGTCTGGTGACTGTGGAGGCCAGGTCATCTGGCGTAGCACCCCATCACTCTCCTTCTTGGTCAAATAGCCCTTACACAGTCTGAAGGTGTGTTTGGGGTCATTGTCCTGTTGAAAAATAAATGATGATCCAACTAAACGCAAACCGGATGGAATAGTATGCCGCTGCAAGATGCTGTGGAAACCATGCTCATTCAGTATTCCTTCGATTTTGAATAAATCCCCAACAGTGTCACCAGCAAAGCACCCCCACACCATCACACCTCCTCCTCCATGCTTCACGGTGGGAACCAGGCATGTAGAGTCCATTCGTTCACCTTTTCTGCGTCGCACAAAGACACGGTGGTTGGAACCAAAGATCTCAAATTTGGACTCATCAGACCAAAGCACAGATTTCCACAGGTCTAATGTCCATTCCTTGTGTTCTTTAGCCCAAACAAGTCTCTTCTGCTTGTTGCCTGTCCTTAGCAGTGGTTTCCTAGCAGCTATTTTACCATGAAGGCCTGCTGCACACAGTCTCCTCTTAACAGTTGTTGTAGAGATGTGTCTGCTGCTAGAACTCTGTGTGGCATTGACCTGGTCTCTAATCTGAGCTGCTGTTAACCTGCCATTTCTGAAGCTCGTGACTCGGATGAACTTATCCTCCGCAGCAGAGGTGACTCTTGGTCTTCCTTTCCTGGGGCGGTCCTCATGTGAGCCAGTTTCTTTGTAGCGCTTGATGGTTTTGGCCACTGCACTTGGGGAAACTTTCAAAGTTTTCCCAATTTTTCAGACTGACTGACCTTCATTGCTTAAAGTAATGATAGCCACTCGTTTTTCTTTACTTAGCTGCTTTTTTCTTGCCATAATACAAATTCTAACACTCCATTCAGTAGGACTATCAGCTGTGTATCCACCTGACTTCTGAACAACACAAGTGATGGTCCCAACCCCATTTATAAGGCAAGAAATCCCACTTATTAAACCTGACAGGGCACACCTGTGAAGTGAAAACCATTTCAGGTGACTACCTCTTGAAGCTCATCAAGAGAATGCCAAGAGTGTGCAAAGCAGTAAACAAAGCAAAAGGTGGCTACTTTGAAGAACCTAGAATATAAGACATATTTTCAGTTGTTTCACACTTTTTTGTTAAGTATATAATTCCACATGTGTTAATTCATAGTTTTGATGCCTTCAGTGTGAATCTACAATTTTTATAGTCATGAAAATACAGAAAAATCTTGGAATGAGAAGGTGTGTCCAAACTTTTGGTCTGTACTGTATATCTTGGGCATTATAAAACATTTCTAGCTGTATTAATTTCAGAGATATTACTAGTTGAAAACAGTGGGGATTGGAGTTGCAGCTGCTTATAAATATGCCAATCCTGACTGTGTTTTAAACTTGTGACATATCTGTAAATTTTCAGAAAGAACTGTAATCTTGGTGTCATATGTGAATCTCCTCTTTCATATGTCACCAGAGGCATTGTTCTAGGATTTATAATGCCTGAGATATGAATATTTGAAGTGACCTTCCAACCTCAGCTCGTACACCCATATACCTAGTGAAAGCAATATACAGATTTCAACTCTCAAAAAAGAAATAAGGGAACAAATAAAGCATTATAGGATTTCACAGAAAGGAGCCAAAATTTGTTAATAAAGTATATAAAAATGTATTAATGACACAAATTCTGCCAGAAAGTCAAAAGTTGTCTGAAAGTTTAGTTACACTAGTAGATTAGATGAATATGGCTTTTTTTTATCCTAAACAGCACCACAATTGTCCTCAGGTTGCAATTCTGTCTAAAGTGGAAGCAAAACCAGGTAGAGCCAGGGGCACAGTTATAGGGGGTGCAGCAGTAGCATTCACTACCGAGTCCTGGACTCTTAGGGGGTCCCTAAGGTCCTTCTGACAGATAAAATATACCACTATACAAAGTGGCACGAGGTAGGTAAGGGCCCTACACTACACATTGTGCACCTGCACCTCTATGTACACCTCTGTCTAGGAATTAACCTCAGAAGACTTTCCAAGCTACTGTGAACATATTACAGCGCCATGTAAACCTCTACATCTGTTTCCTCTAATTCAGCCCCCCTATAATGAGGCCTGAAAAAAAGAGCCTTTATTAAGGGCAATGAATGACAAGCGATGGGCAGGAGGGGATTGCACCAGATGAGGCTGTAAGCTCCCATTCGCAGACTATTTTTTTAAGGGAGAGCATTGTGGAGGATTTGTGAATGAGGGTTTTGCAGGGTTTCACAGTCAATGAGTGGTTACAGTGTGTGGGAATGTTTTCACAGCTCTGTGTCTCTTCTGGCCTCTTCCATAAACGGAGCTACTTCTCGTGTCTCCTCATATTAGTGCTACGGGTAAACAAAGTGTGCTCTCATGAATGACGACTGATGTCAGCACATTGTGAATGGCGCACACAGTACATCTGACCCCTTGCACTCATTCTTGATCTTTGGATAAAAGTCACTAGGGAGATGGCCGGCCCACTTCCTTGCATCGTTTCAGCTGCCCTGGGAAATTAAATGAGTTGTCTCCGTGTTCTTTTTTTCTTTTTTTTTTTTACTCTTTTTTTTTTTTTTTTACATTAGCTATTATAAGAGCAAAAATACTGTCATTATAATAATTTTATTAATTATTTTTATTCACAAAAAATTAATGTTAGAAAACAGCTACACATATATATGTTAGTGATTTAAAAAAAAAAAAGTTATATCAATAGTGATAATAATATTATTCTGATTATATTACCATTAAAAACCCCAGTAGTAATTTTGATAAAATACCAATAATATGGTAATAATTACTAAACTAAAATAGTTATTATAATAATACTTGTCTGTATTTTTTTAATATTATAAGAATAAAAAAAATAAAGATAGAAGAGTAATAAATATATAAATAAAATATTAATGGTAAAAATTTAGGAAAATTAATAATAATGGTAATAATAATAAAATAAAACTAATAATGTTTTCATTTTCTAAGAATTATTAATAATTATTAATAATTTTATCTTTCTTTTATTACTTTTGCATTTTTAAATAAAATTATAATGAATTTATAGACAGTGGGGGTGAGATTTACTGGGCTAAATGTGCCAGAATTTGGGCTCAATTTGCAGAGCACATTGGCATATATATATATATATATATATATATATATAGATATCTAAATATATATATATATATATATATATATATATATATATATAGATATATATGTCTTTTAGATACATTTAGCGCCTCACATGACCTTGAGATGCATCGCTGTGTGACATTTTGGTCCCACCAACAGGTGGTGGAAATTCCCTGAAATGTACTAAATGCAATCATTACGCTTGGAGGATATATATATAGTTTATATATATATATATATATATACGGTATTTATTATGGTACAGTGGATGATAAGGGATGCTCGTATTGTGTTTTTCATGCTGTTGCTCTGGTGTTTGGGTGTCTGCCCGCCATACACAAGGTCCTGGGTTTGAGACCTGGGACAGAATTAATGAAAGAATTAAACTTAAATAATATTTTTTTCATTACACCGTGTGCAGCGTCAAATTTACTCCACAGGCTTCATGCCAATAATACATCAGAAAAATCTAATTTTGCAGCGTGCGAGTAACCTTAATCTTATAGTTTGTTACTTTATCATTCATGTAAATTAAGGCATTGCAAAGGTTAAATGATATCAAATCCACATAGTATAATATGATACACCCATATTGGTCCCAATCTTCCATTTGTCCCCCAAATCTTGTTAACCAACATAGCATCATATAATGAGCAGATCAGACTACACAGGGTTTGTTTGTAGTCTGTAACCATGGAGACATATAGATCTGCATAGCAGCTGCATACACAAAAGCATAGAACATTATTAGTAAAGATTATTTAGGACCCATGCACATGAGCGTAATCGTTTCCAGTGTATTGTCTATAATTGAGGATACGCAGTTGCAGATAATATACGGACCCTTTCATTTCTATAGCCCCATACACATGTTACCGATCAGTATATGAGTCGTAGAAACTATATACAAAATAGGGAGCAGGTCCTGTTCCTGTTCACACATACAAATATAGGGGATCATACAAGTCTTTCTGAGGATCTGTGATTGCGGATGACATACTGATACAACGCGGACATGTATTTTGTGGACACTATGGTCGTGTGCATGTAGCACAGTGTTGTCTTATTTTTATTTTAGATGTATTATGACGATACAAAATCGGATGCAAAGCCTTAGATATCCTTTAAATAAAAGTGCGTGAGGCCCTCCTGTACCTCCATAGTCCTTCAAATTAATATGGAAGCCGATGTAAGTTTTCTTACATATGAATTTGACTTTGGATCAATTCCATTGTATGTTGCATTGCTATTTTATATACAATGTAGAATATTCCTGTAATACATCGACACACGATATGGCGGCACAAGTACTACGTGGCCATTTCAATGAGACATAGAGTGTGATCCCCAACCAATGGTCACCGGGCCAAAAAGGAAGGTGCTCACATTCAGAACCACAAAATTAAATTTTTTTTTTTATGCTAAGCATAATCAGTAAAAGGGATTGCTCTTCACCTTAGGCTCACTGTCCCTTTAATACATTACAACACATGGGAGATTATTAAAACCAGTCAGCTGTGAAAACTGATTTTTGATTAAAAGGGAAATTATGCATGGGCGACTAATCCGAAATCTTGGGATAGAAGGAGAGCATTGAAAGCCTCCGTTTAATGCACTTAACAATGAATATTATACCAATTTCTAAGTGAACAATCTAAACTCAATTTGATATAATACAAATATATGACGTTGTGCTGGTACATAGGCACATCTGTCATTGACAATGCAGCTCACTCCCAGCTGGACAGTTTCATAATGAAATGAATCAATTTGTCTAAATTTTATGCAGATTTAAGTATCTGTGGTGGAGGCTCGGATGAAGGTTTTTGTTTTTTCTCGTTTTTTTTCCCAGCGTGTAAACTGAAGATATTTTGCCCTGCTGACAATTTACATGCAAATCCGTGTTTCTCCGGACAGCTTTCTAAAAACAAGAGGCTGACAAAGTTTCAACACTGGAGACAATGCCCAAAGTTTACATCTAAAATTTAGATTACAAGCCAAAATTAAAGGGAAACTCCACCATTACACAGGTATAATCGATATGAAATCTAGAATTATCTTGCAAATTGGTTGCTTAATCTTATCTTGTATTGATTTTAAGTCTTCTCTGTTCACATCCAAAGCTAAAATCGGAATTGTGTGTTTTTTCCTTTAATAAAAAAGCAGAGCATTGTGGGAGCTCAAATTATGTGAGACATGTAAGATCTAAAACAGGAATAGAGAGTAGCATGTTCTTTTTTACACCTTTTTCTATTTATTTGAGACATCTGTGAGCCCTGTTCAAATTATTAAAATTTAAACATTTTTTTAAAATAATTTTTGTTAATTTTTTTACTTTCTATGTCACTCTATCTATCTATCTATCTATCTATCTATCTATATATATATATTTAAGCACTATAGCCTGCAATTTTCACTTTGGTCACTACACCTAATTATAGATAAAAACTTGACAATTCTGTAGGGGTTTTCTTTGTCACCTCATTTACATCACAGACAGGATTACAATAGAAGATAACACCTCTGAGCCATAATTATATCCACTACTGACAACAGATGATGTCACAGCCTATAGACCTCAATGAGTTGCTCCAGACTATTGCATGGCTGTGGATTTGTTGTAAAGCAGATCACTAAATGTTGATAACAGAGCAGAGGAGAAGCTCAGGCAAGATGGCCGCCCCCATAATCATGGACAGAAAATAATATTAAAAATCTACAATCAGAAAAGAAAAACACATAAAAAAAAGTTTTCACTATTTAATTTTAATGAAATAAAAAAAAAAAAAAAAAGTGACACATTCCTTAAAGGGTACCTGTTGTTTCATTTGACTTTTCAGGATAAGCTGTTATATACAAAGCTATATTAAAAGCCAAACCTTAAAAGGAATGTATCACCAATTTTTAACAATTAATTTATTCAAAAAGTGAAAGCTATCACTTTTTTCTAATCTGCTTTTTATCTTCTAATTATAGATTTTTTTTATTCTATGTTCTGTACATGATTATGGGGGCTGCCATCGTGTCTGAGCTTCTCCTCTGCCCTGCCAGCAGAATTTAGTGATCTGCTTTACAGCACAGTCCTGGCCATAGGCAGCAATAGTCTGGAGCCAAGTCATTGAGGGAGGGGGAGAAGGGAGAGGAGATAAGCTGTGACATCATCCATTGTCAGTAGTGATGTAATGATGGGTCAGTGGTATTATCTATAGGGGTGTTATCTTCTATTGTGATTCTGTTTTTATGTATATGAAGTGATTGCTGCAAAAAAAAACAAAAAACAACAAAATTGGTAAGTGTTGGGCTAATATTAGGTTTAGTGGACTTAGTGAAAATTACAGTTTTTTAAAATATAGAATAAATAATTTAAAATATATTCAATAATTTAAAATCTTTAATGGATCAATAGTGTTGTAAGACAACAATGCTGTAACTGGCATGATGTCTCTTACCTATACTCCACAATTTTTTTTTTTTTTTACCAAGAATGTTTTTGAATCGTTTTAGCCATGTCCCTATTTCTAGACACTGTTGAGGAAGGCACAAAAAGTGTCTCAAACACATAATAAATTTGGTACTGGTTCTTTTTTTTCCCCACTTTTTGGCGCATTATAACAGAATTCTAGGAAATTTTACGTAGTAAATTTCCACCCCTGTATCTTTATTGGCTGGAAAAGACAGAGTAGAAATCTCTGCTCCAGGAACCTACTGTTATATTTCATCAGGTCATAACAAGAGATCCCCTCCCTACCTTAGGGGGCGCCGGCTACTGCCCACAATACCCCCACTGACCGTAAAATGCCCAATTTATTTTCTACTTCTTAAACTGGGAGAACTTAGAAATTAGTAACTGAATGACAAGGGGCACGGCTCTGGCTCCGAGCTCTGAACATTAAGTCCACAGATGTTTCAGGTTCACCTCATAAGTCTTAATGAAGTATAATTAATCATGCGGTGAAAAGTCTCATAATATTTAGCAAGGAACCCAAACAAGATTCTTTTCTGTTTCTTTATTTTCCTTCTGGACTTTTAATGCACATAAAAAGGACCTGTGAAAACATTTCCCGCATGTGTGAGCAGTATGTCATCGTATACCTGGAAAAAATAGTCCGGCTGATTTTCTATTAAAGTAGAAGTTAAATAAATACTGATTAATTAATAAGATGTTTAAAGGGGCTGTCTGGATTAGAAAACCCATTGACTAACACCCTATTAGGGCGTTCTGCGGTAAGAGAGGTGGGCTCTCATTCGTAACCCCCATCTATTACCTAGAACAAAGAGTGGTTACAAAGAGCGTCTCCCCCTGGAGGACCCATCACATCCATGCCTTACACAAGCCACACACTGATGTCAGTGGACACCATGTAATGCTTCATTTCACCTGCGGTGGTGCTGCAGAGAAAGTGAACACTTTCAGATAGGTTCAGTTTACAGTCAAGAGTCCATTCTTACAAAAAAAAAATTGTATTTCTAGGGTTAATTTTTACTAGAACAGGATACCTAGAAAAAGAGAATCAACTCACACATTGAAATGTGGGCAGATTGATCTCATCTTTAGTTGAAAACTACCACAAAAATGGCAAATGGGTTGTCTATGATTCCTTTAAAGGTGACCTTTCACCATTTCCAACAATTCCAACTCTTTGCCACCTTCAATAGGCTTTGCTCCACTGGTTCTGGCGCTGTTGAAATTTTTTCTCTACCTCCCACCATTCCTGAGCAATCAGTGCTGTTTTTTCAGCATCCATTATTATAATTAGGCTCTCTACTGTCAGGTGGGTGGTCCCTGTATGCTCCAGCCCAGGACTGCCCACCTGACAGTAGAGAGTTTAACTAGCATATTGGGTGCTGAAATGAATGCAGTGATTGCTCAGGAATGGTGGGGGCTAGAGAAAAAATTCCAACTGGAGGAGGTGAAAGGTCCTCTTTAAGTCAAATTGAATCTGTATAAATCTGTATTCAGCAACTTCCCCTGATGGTGGAGGCTGCGGGCAACCTCAGGAACAACCCGGCTTATTTACTTTATTTTTTAGTAAGGTTAAAAATGATGGCCCAGGCTTTAAAATAGGTATGTACATATATCCATCACTCAACAGAAAAGTGGCCAACCCCTTTAAAGTCAATACAATAATACTAAAGGAAGGTATGTATAAAATTAATCAATTTTTTTTTACAAATTTTTTAAAAGATGGAATTTCACTTTGAGTGTGGTTTCAAAAATGACCAGTAAATTACCCTAGGGCAAAAAAAAAAAAAATGTTGTGGACACAGAACAACAAGTCTACAAGTAATAGGAATGAATGTCAACAATGATTCTTGATGTCCATATTTTGATCCATTAGCTGACTAAACATGGTTAATACCTTATATATAGTACAGGGCAAACGTTTTAGTCTACATTTACATGGACACATTAAAAAATGTTTTTGGTTTTGCGTCTATGGAACGTCCGTTTTCATGGATCCCTCGTGTCCTATTCTATTAAAATGAACCATCAAAAAAAAAAAAAAAACGCCATGTAAATAGACACCTTGAAATCAATAAACTGTAAAATTGGAATTGTGATGGTCATTACAAAAACAACCATCAAATGGCCGTTTTTGGCATTTGTGTGAATAAGGCCTTAGGTAAGTGTGGGAAAAAAATGCTTAAAAAGAAAAAAATGAAGTAACAAAATTAACAAAATAAAGTGAATGAAGAAAAGAAAATTGTATATCTGATCAATATTTGGTGTGACCTTTGCCCTTTGCCTTCCATCAGTTCTTCTCGGTACTTGCAGACAGTATTTGGCAGAACTGGGCAGGGAGGTTGTTCCCGCCGCCATCTTGGAGAACTAAGCACAGATCTTCTGTGGATGTTGCTTGCTCCAATCCTTCTGTCTCTTCATGTCATCCCAGACAGACTGGATGATGATGAGATCAGGGCTATATCTGTGGGGGCCGGATCATCACTTCCAGGACTCCTCCTCCAAAGGGCAAAGGTCACACCAAATATTGATGGGATTTCCATTTCTCCCTTCTTCATTCACTTTCCTATAGACTAGTAACACCTCTATTTTTGAAACCATTCTTACTTTGTATCTTTTTTTCCCACACCTGTCTAAAACATTTGCACAGCACCATACGTCTCTGATTTGTGAATTTTGCCCCCTCCCCATAAACAAATAATGTAACTTTTTATTATTATGATACTTGTTCCATTTTTTTGGGTCGCTTTTGCTTTTATGTTCCTGTTTTTTGCAGAACAAAAGCCGCTCCTGTAAGAAAGTCTAAACTTGAAAAAAAAAAAGTTCTCTGTTTTTATCAAATTTGATTGCTGCAGCTGTTCTCGGTTTCTGTATTTTACAAACAGGCTTATTCACTGGCTTTTGGCTAAAGGCCAGGCGACCATTAGAACATGCTGTTCGAAAGCCCTCTATTCAGTTACAGATACTGAAATATGTTTAAGATCAGGGAGGGTCATCTGCAGCTACGACTCGCGGAGGAGGAGGAATTTTAATGTGTTACAAGTTCACACCGCCATCAAAGAACCGAGGATTCAGAAAGTGACTGTAGCATCGCACATACCTGCCGGCCCAGACAAAAACATTCATTAAAGGATTGAGGCTTATCAATGTAACAGAGGAGGGGTCTGACCCTGTTACCTCCCACTTTATGGAGAGCAGCTACATAGAGCCTTTCCTGCTCTGGAAGAACAGACAGGTGGCCCCCGTACAAGTCCGCTGTTCAGGGCCCCTTCTGATGACCATATTATACACTGCATGGAGCCAGAAGCTTATATCTGTGTAATGGCTGGGTACCGACTCCTGGACACTACACAGAGATTGGAGCTTTTTGCGTCTGGCTCCATAGTATGGACTCTAGAAGTGGCCCCGAACAGCTGACCCATGCTGGCTCCATCTCCATCTGAGTCAAAATGGTCCAACTCTATTTCTCTTGACAAATTGAATGAAGTTGTACAGTTGGACTCAAACCGATATTACCCATTAGGTAATTTTTTTTCTTTTTTCTCTACAGGGCACATCCAACCTGTGGTTGCCCGATTCTCTGTGTTGCAGAATAAAGACCCTGTAAAAACACGTCTGGTAAGTTATAAACATAAGCGAACTGCTTCAGACTGACCCAGACTAGACCCAAGTTTTCTAAAAGTTTTGGAATCCACCAAAACCCAAACTTTTTGGGTTTCTGAACCCATGAAGAACTATTATACTCTGGGGTCTTTTATAATCCCAGAGTATAACAAGTGAAAGCCAAGGGGAATTGTCGGAATCCTATCCTCACCTTGTCTCACCTCTCCTGGGATCCCTCCTGTCGTCTGATGTTCTTTTCCACCCTCCTGAGTGACATCACTCGTCCTGGGGTCACCGCAGTGGCCTGTGATTGGATAAGGAGACCCCACAGTATAATAATAGCACTTCCAGTTCATTCCAAACAAATTTGCCCAAAATGAACTGGAGGGCTGAATCTCACAATGATTCCTCAAATTAATTTAGATAATTCCAAAAACATTATATCTCCACTCAAAAGAACTGTCTGTGACAAGTCCTCAAAGATCTCCCCAGCTATTCTGACCTGGCTTCTTTTTCCTAGTGTGTTTTTTTTATTTTATCAAAATTTCTCACTCTGGTTCATAAATTTGTTACAACTCTCTTGGATGAAGGGCTCCAAAGTTCACAAAGGATTTTTGTTGCATTTTTAAAGCCAAGTGGAGTACGCTTGCTCAAAAATCTAGAAACTTTTTAAAAAGTTATAATGAATTAGCCATACACCTATGTATCATCCTAACTACACCACAAGTCACAAGTCACTTTTGAAAAAGGCACATTAGGCACAAATCCCTTTAAGGCCGAGGCCCCACGTTGCAGAAACGCAACTTTTTTTGTTGCAGATTTTGTTGTGGTTTTTTGAGCCAAAGCCAGGAGTGGATTGAGCCGAAGGTAGAAGTCTAAGAACTTCCTAGATATTTTCCATTCCGTCTGTAGCCACTACTAGTTTTTGGCTAAAAAAAACCAAAACATTGTGCACACCCTTCATACATAAGGTTCAACTTCAACCATTGCAAAAAGTTGCAAAATAGGTAAAAACACCAGAATTTTGGCACAAAAGCAACGATAAATCACCCACTGTTCCTGTTTCCACCTTCTACAACAGCCTTTAACTCCAAAGTAAGAAACTTTTTGCTTTTTCTGGTATTACTTTCCATTCTCCGCAGAACTCAAACTTAGGGAAACACAAGGCGAGTCAGGAAACAATAAAACGCCATCCAGTACTTAAATCTCTCCAACCATTTAGCAAATACTAGAAGAAAATATTGATAACAGGAAGTTTCCCTTTATTCAAATGTAACGTTGAAATGTTTAATCAGACAATACTGCGATTCAGGATGTGGTTAGATGGACAATAGCTTTAATCCTTCCACGCGCTATTCTTGGAAATAACTACACAGTGTCCAATGTATTTTAGACTTTTGGCTTCGTCGCTATAGAACTTGCCGTAACTTTATAAAGTACGCAGCTTTTTCTAATAATTGTAGGACACGGGGGGAACTAACAATACTTTTTTTTTTCTGTTTGGGGGGGATATATTTACACTTATGGCTTCTCAATAAGGCTTCATTATAGCCCATGACAAAACTCTAAATTAATATCTTGTCCTAACTGCTAATCAAACCAAAAATCTCACACAAAAAAAATAACACAAAAAAACCCCCAAAACAAAAAAGGATACATATTATGACAATGCCAAGGCTAAAAATATCGCTGAAATATTGCTATATAAATAGTGGACAATAAACATGTCATATATTCGCACGGTGAAAATATCTCGACAAACAACTGGGCAAGAGCGCTTATTCAGAAAAAGGACTTTATCAATATCCTGGTGCTGAAAGGCGCATTATTCTACATTCCAAGAAGCTTTTTGATTGTAGGCCAAATTCCAAAAAACCCACAATTAATATAATGAAATTTGCGGCTTTTGTTAAGGCAAGATAACGACTAACCGAAGCAGAAAAGACTCTGGTGCTTCAGGACCACGAGGCGCTTGAAACCATTTCGGTAGCCTAAACATTTTTTCAAAAAATTCTTACTGTTATATTACAAATACAAAATGGTGGTTGCCTGACTTTGAGTAAAAGGTTATAGTTAAGGGGCTGTTCACATGTAGGAATTTGATACTGAATTTGTCAAGCAAAAAAATTTCTGCTTTGGGAATTTGAAGCAAATTTTTTAGGCTTAACAAAAACCGGCGCAGATCTTGATGCTGAATTTGAAGCGGAATTTGGAGAAGAGTGTCACTGTATTTTACCTATTTTGCCGTTATTGGGCACAGCTACATTCCAAATTCCACAACCAGAATTGTTAATTTTATTTGACAAATTCCGTGTCCAATTCCACGTCAAATTCCGTGCCAACAGTAAAGGTGTATTTTCCAACTCCCATTCATTACAATGGGAGTTCTCAGATGGAATCGGCCTAAAGAATGATCAGCTACTGCCTCGCAATGAAATTAATTGGAGGTGATTTCAGGTGGAATTTGATGCCGATTTTGAGATGGATTCCGCCTCTAATTCAGTATCAAATTCCTACATGTGAACATCCCCCTTCTGGAAAGCTACTGCAGCCCCGATAACAGTTTTGTGTCGTTGCGCACTGCTTTGACTCCCATCCACTGCCACAGCCCTGCCAGTTCAGGTCATGGCTCTTCTGCTGTGGCTGCAAAGAAGCACCAGGTTGGCAAGGCAAGTGGTGCATAAGATGACACCAGATGATCTACCTAACGGGGGACCATCCTGTTATGCCTTGTCTCGTGATTGTTCCTGGTTTTGATTCTGATGGGACCTGATCCTGACTTCAGATCTTGCCTCTTTTAATGTAAAGCAACAACCCCTTTTGTAGCTCCCCAAAGTACCTCCTGTTCCCTAGAGTGTCCCCCCATTAATGTCTTCCTCATATAAATTGTCTTATTTTATTAATATTCCAAAATTGTCCTGTGATGCCCCCCATATTATGATTCCGCACCAATGTTAGACAGTATTAAGTAAGGCAGGAAGTCTATAGGTTCCTGTTCTACCCGGGGTTCAGACCTGGGCTGGGCATCTTTTCTCCCTGGTTGTGGGAAACAGAGAAGCCAGGGAGAACCAGCAGCATCCCACCCCTGCCCCTTGGCCCTGCCTCTGACCTTTGGCTTCTGATCACTCTCCTGAGGACAACCCTTGACTACATTCCCAAGCTTGCTACGACTATCACAAATCCATGATTTCTCAATGGACCATGACCTTTGGATCCTCCTACAGCTAAGGGCACACCTCTTTGGTAGGCAGAGGATGAAAATCAAGAGGATCCTTTATGGTCTGCACCCCATTATAGCAAGCGACCAATGGACAAAAGTTGCTCACTTTAGGTACGGTATTGTCCTAAAATCTGTCAGTTTATGGACCATTCCTATATGCCAATATGCCTACTGTATATGTCTGACAATTTCTCTGGGATAGTTAAGGAGTTAGGAATCCAGCCAGTGTTTCTTGAAGGAAAATATTTTCAGTAGTAAGGCAATGACCTTTGCACCGAAATAATTTGTTTTCATGGACAGAATAGTGCGCCTTCTGGACTGTCATACAATTAGGTTTACAGCTTGGTGAACCACCCAGGTCACCACATTGAAACATTCATATTCAATATGAGATGACCCAGAAACCCTCAATGTGATCTTCTGGCATGGACAATTCACATACCAGGCAATCTTATTGTATTCCTTTGTTTGCCAACTCTTTAAAGGGGTTGTCAGGTTGTTAATGTAAAAAATATTATAAAATTAAAAAAAGCACATTTGACTTTTTTTAATCCTTTAAATCTTCTTCTGATCCAACACAGGTTCTCCAGAGGCCTCTTGTCAGCCCTTGACCACTACAGTCAATCCCTGGCCTCAGCAGTAATGTGCCATGCTATTGGCATCATGGCTCGGTAGTACACATTAGCAGAGATGGGCGAATTGCTTCGACGTAAGCCGGGTTTGATTCGAATATCTCAAATAGTTAGTTTTTTAACGAAACCGAAAATTTTGGGACTTGTCTTGGACAAACTAAAATGGCCGCCACGACAGGCATTGTGGTAAATTATTATACTATGGGGCTCTTCTTACTCCAGAATATAATAGAATACAAAAAAATAAAAAATTGTTATACTCACCTTCTCTCACCACTCCTGGTGACATCACACACGAGGACTGTAATTGGTCAACAGCAGTGACATGGGCATGCCGAGCATCATAACATCATGAAACTCGGCATGCTGATGTCACTGCTGAGGCCCAATCACAGACCTCAGTGGTGACCCTGGGCACATAACATCACTGAGGAGACTGAGAGAGTGCCGGATGCCATGAGGAAACCCAAAATAGGAGAGCGAAGGTCAGTGTAAAGGATTTTGATTTTTTACACCTCCCCTGGGCCTCCATCTATTATACTCTGAGGTCTGAAGAGATCCCAGAGTATAATAATTTCACTTCCGGTGCTATATAAACTATCTAAATTCAGACTAAAACGAACTGGAAGATAGCTTCATCCGAAACCTAGAAGAAACAAGTCTTCAGAAGTTCGCCCATCTCTACACATTAGATGGCACCTAAGCAAGCCACCAGGACTCACCAGGATCTGTCAGCTATCCAATGTGTATGGGGTGTCCCAATGGATGGAGTTGGGGGGAAGAAAGATGTTCGAATTAAACATGTCTGATCCTTTAACTTCCTGATCCTTCTGATTACCTACAGCCAATGTCGGACTGGTCAGCCAAAGTATCAGAGGATCCTCCAGTGGGTCCAGACTCTTAACACAATAATGGTCCAGCAGAAAAAACCTAAAATCGAAGAGTAATATGGTCTATTTTCTAGGGATTTTTGGAGGGTGGGCCCCCAATATAATTTTGTCTGGTTGGCCCAAGAAACCTCAATCTGACACAACCAACAGCCACCACTAGAGTGAGTTTAGTAGCTTAACGCATACTGATTTATAGTTCAGTTGACTGTCCTGTCATATGCCGGTAGCCCTTGAGCTCCTCCTATTGGTGGTGGCCCTGAAGGAGTTTGGAATTACATAAGAAGAAAATTGAAGCTCTGAAGGTTAGTAAATGAATTTGGTTAAAAAAAGGAGAAAAAGTAGGACAGGTTGAAGAATAGACACTCAAAATTCTCCCCTGCTCTTTCTGCCAATCTAAAATTCCCTTTTATCTATATATCGTGTAAAAATACAGTAGATCGAGGCAACGCTGGAAATAGACCGAGGGATTGTGAAATCCTTCCAAAAATACAGGTGCTCTAATAAAGTGTCGGTCTTGAATTACAGCGCTCACATTCAGCTCGGCAACTTTTTGAGCAGGAAAGTCATGTTGCACTTCCATAAAAAATGTACAACAAGAACATCTGTGTTGAGTAACTGGCATGGCTCACACCTCCAGTGCCAGGTGCAAAGGAAATATCTCTAGTCTGGGTAATTCTTGACTGCTGCCATCTGCTTCTACAAGCAAATCTCTTTTACTCTCCTCTCTTCGCTGCCCATTGGAATATCTGGGAAGAGCTCGAAAGCGGAGACACTTCATTACTAGATTTACACATTCACTTGCCATATTCATTTTTTTTTTTTTTTTTTTTAAAGGTGATCAGAAATATTTACTCGTTCCACCTGTTTTACGGCGAAGTGGGAAAAAAAAAGCTAAATAAATACTCTTATAATTATATCAAACAGGAGGACATAAAACACCACCAGATTAACATAGTAACTGTTGAGGTGCGAAGAAGATATGCAAACACAATATTGGAGTAAAAAAAAAAAAAACTGCAACATTTAAAAAAAAAATTCAGCACTAAAAATAAATGAAACATAGAACAAAAGCAGCAGATGAAGAGCCATCAGCCCCAAGGATGACTAAAAATGTACAGGATGTTTTTGTAGATTTCTAAATCTGTTTTTAGATTATAGGAAGGAATTATTAAATCTAAAGGATGATGTAGCTTTATTACATTGGTTGGCATTAGAACACAGAGAGGACTTTTCTTAGAGGTCAACAGAGAGTAGAAGGCCTTAAAAATGGGTGAAATGGTTGAATACATGGATACCGAATGTGTAATGTATTTTACTTTATCTACAGTGCTGGCCAAAAGTATTGGCACCCCTGCAATTCTGTCAGATAATACTCAATTTCTTCCAGAAAATGATTGCAATCACAAATGCTTTGGTAATAATATCTTCATTTATTTTGCTTGCAATGAAAAAACACAAAAGAGAATGAAAAAAAAAGTCAAATCATTGATCATTTTACACAAAACTCCAAAAATGGGCCGGACAAAAGTATTGGCACCCTCAGCCTAATACTTGGTAGCACAACCTTTAGACAAAATAACTGCGAACAACCGCTTCCGGTAACCATCAATGAGTTTCTTCCAATGCTCTGCTGGAATTTCTCCAGGTCCCTGAGATGTGAAGGGCGCCTTCTCCAAACTGCCATTGTGAGATCTCTCCTTGGGTGTTCTATGGGATTCAGGTCTGGACTCATTGCTGCCACTTTACAAGTCTCCAGTGCTTTCTCTCAAACCATTTTCTAGTGCTTTTTGAAGTGTGTTTTGGGTCATTGTCCTGCTGGAAGACCCATGACCTCTGAGGGAGACCCAGCTTTCTCACACTGGGCCCTACATTATGCTGCAGACTTCATAATGCCATGCACACGGTCAAGCAGTCCAGTGCCAGAGGCAGCAAAGCAACCCCAAAACATCAGGGAACCTCCGCCATGTCTGACTGTAGGGACCGTGTTCTTTTCTTTGAAGGCCTCTTTTTTTTTCCTGTAAACTCTATGTTGATGCCTTTTCCCAAAAAGCTCTACTTTTGTCTCATCTGACCAGAGAACATTCTTCCAAAAAGTTTTTGGCTTTCTCAGGTAAGTTTTGGCTTTTTTATGTCTCTGGGTCAGAAGTGGGGTCTTCCTGGGTATCCTACCATAGAGTCCCTTTTCATTCAGACGCCGACGGATAGTACGGGTTGACACTGTTGTACCCTCGGACTGCAGGGCAGCTAGAACTGGTTTGGATGTTAGTCGAGGTTCTTTAGCCACCATCCGCACAATCTTTCGTTGAAATCTCTCGTCAATTTTTCTTTTCCGTCCACATCTAGGGAGGTTAGCCGCAGTGCCATGGGCTTTACACTTCTTGATGACACTACGCACGGTAGACACAGGAACATTCAGGTCTTTGGAGATGGACTTGTAGCCTTAAGATTGCTCATGCTTCCTCACAATTTTGCTTCTCAAGTCCTCAGACAGTTCTTTGGTCTTCTTTCTTTTCTCCATGCTCAATGTGATACACACAAGGACACAGGACAGAGGTTGAGTCAACTTTAATCCATTTCAACTGGCTGCAAGTGTGATTTAGTTATTACCACCACCTGTTATGTGCCACAGGTAAGTAACAGGTGCTGTTAATTACACAAATTAGAGAAGCATCACATGATTTTTCAAAGGGTGCCAATACTTTTGTCCACCCCCTTTTTTATGTTTGGTGTGGAATTATATCCAATTTGGCTTTTTGACAATTCTTTTTGTAGTTTTCCATTGAAGACAAATTAAATGAAGATATTATTAGCAAAGCATTTGTGATTGCAATCATTTTCTGGAAGAAATTGAGTATTATCTGACAGAATTAAAGGGGTGCCAATACTTTTGGCCAGCACTGTATGTAGTTGTATATGTGTTCTAGGTATTTTTTTTATATACTTTTTTAGACCCCTCTAGGGTTCTTGAACCCCAGGGGGTCTGATCACTAATAAAATGAACTACAATAGCAGAACTTCTATTAGAGGCTGCCGAGAGCATCCACTTATGGGGTGAATAAACTACACTTTTTTCTGTTTTTGTAATTTTGGAGAGCTCACTCCATCTATCTCATATCTATATATCTATCTATCTATCTATCACATATCTATTTATCTATCTATCTATCTATCTATCTATCTATCTATCTATCCATATCTATTATCTATCTCATATCTATCTATCTCCTACCTATCTATTTATCTATCTCATATCTATCTATCTATCTCATATAGATCTATCTATCTCCTATCTATCTATCTATCTATCTATCTATCTATCTACTATATCATATCTATCTATCTATCTATCTATATACTATCTCATATCTATCTATCTATCTATCTCATATCTATCTATCTCATATCTATCTATCTATCTATATCTCATATCTATCTATCTATCTATCTATCTATCTCATATCTATCTATCTATCTCATATCTATCTATCTATCTCATATCTATCTCATATCTATATGTCTATCTATCTATCTTTCTTCCTATCTATCTGCAGATAATTAAGACTGATAAAATATATAGATGATAAAATAAAAAAAAATGAATCAAAGAAATTTAAAGAAATTCTAATATACTACATTGTATCATTTATCTGATGAGGATTGTAAACTTTTATAATTAATTTCTTACAGGCTTTGAAAAAAAAAGAGACATAATTAGCTTTTTATGACGCTGAAATCTAAACAGTATGAAGAGTCTATGGAAAGTTTAATAGATAATGCGGCGGTAAAGTCTTTATACTAAAGAAAAATGAGATTTTCATAAGTTAAAGCTGGAGATAAAAATCATGGATGTGGCGTCGGTGAGATACTGCTGATGGCTGCACATACGGAGTCATCCCTTCAAGGCTCGCGGAGGAAGAAACGGTTAAATTGGTTTCACCTACTTCTCTGTGTGCTTTGAGTTTTGTCTTGCAAGGTTCTGCAAGGACAAGGAAAGAGTCTTGTGGAGGAATCTATCTGAAATAATCAAAGCGACTTTATTCTGATGCCTAGAAATGCAGGTGAACAGGCACGGTGAGCAGAAAAAGTGGTGCTTCAAGATGAGTGGCCACTTTATTCACGGTTCAATTGGATCCTGGATACAGAGAAACAAGAGGTTTCCAAAAAGGTTATGTGCACTGTGGACAAAACAAGGTTATTTTCTGTATGATACAAAGAACATGCCGTACTATTATTACTACTATATATAGGATGTAACTAAAGATAAGTAATGTAATGTATGTACACAGTGACTGTACCAGCAGAATAGTGAGCGCAGCTCTGGAGTATAATACAGGATGTAACTCAGGATCAGTAAAGGATAAGTAATGTAATGTATGTACACAGTGACTGCACCAGCAGAATAGTGAGCGCAGCTCTGGAGTATAATACAGGATGTAGCTCAGGATCAGTACAGGATAAGTAATGTAATGTATGTACACAGTGACTGTACCAGCAGAATAGTGAGCGCAGCTCTGGAGTATAATACAGAATGTAACTCAGGATCAGTACAGGATAAGTAACGTAATGTATGTACACAGTGACTGTACCAGCAGAATAGTGAGCGCAGCTCTGGAGTATAATACAGGATGTAACTTAGGATCAGTACAGGATAAGTAACGTAATGTATGTACACAGTGACTGTACCAGCAGAATAGTGAGCGCAGCTCTGGAGTATAATACAGGATGTAACTCAGGATCAGTACAGGATAAGTAATGTAATGTATGTACACAGTGACTGCACCAGCAGAATAGTGAGAGCAGCTCTGGAGTATAATACAGGATGTAACTCAGGATCAGCACAGGATAAGTAATGTAATGTATGTACACAGTGACTGCACCAGCAGAATAGTGAGCGCAGCTCTGGAGTATAATACAGGATGTAACTCAGGATCAGTACAGGATAAGTAATGTAATGTATGTACACAGTGACTGTACCAGCAGAATAGTGAGCGCAGCTCTGGAGTATAATACAGGATGTAACTCAGGATCAGTACAGGATAAGTAATGTAATGTATGTACACAGTGACTGTACCAGCAGAATAGTGAGCGCAGCTCTGGAGTATAATACAGGATGTAACTGAGGATCAGTACAGGATAAGTAATGTAATGTATGTACACAATGACTGTACCAGCAGAATAGTGAGTGCAGCTCTGGAGTATAATACAGGATGTAACTCAGGATCAGTACAGGATAAGTAATGTAATGTGTGTACACAGTGACTGCACCAGCAGAATAGTGAGTGCAGCTCTGGAGTATAATACAGGATATAACTCAGGATCAGTACAGGATAAGTAATGTAATGTATGTACACAGTGACTGCACCAGCAGAATAGTGAGCGCAGCTCTGGAGTATAATACAGGATGTAACTCAGGATCAGTACAGGATAAGTAATGTAATGTATGTACACAGTGACTGCACCAGCAGAATAGTGAGTGCAGCTCTGGAGTATAATACAGGAGATAACTCAGGATCAGTACAGGATAAGTAATGTAATGTATGTACACAGTGACTGTACCAGCAGAATAGTGAGTGCAGCTCTGGAGTATAATACAGGATGTAACTCAGGATCAGTACAGGATAAGTAATGTAATGTATGTACACAGTGACTACACCAGCAGAATAGTGAGCGCAGCTCTGGAGTATAATACAGGATGTAACTCAGGATCAGTACAGGATAAGTAATGTAATGTATGTACACAGTGACTGTACCAGCAGAATAGTGAGTGCAGCTCTGGAGTATAATGCAGGATGTAACTCAGGATACGTAGGATCAGATAAGTAATGTACATAGAGAGTTACAGAACTTTCTATGTAGTTTGTATCAGTATATAAAGAGTAAGATTGTGTCATATAGATTGCACATCCATGTTATCCTCACTGCCTGCAGCAAGATCCTTATAAAGTTTACTAGTAGGATACAATGGGACCATTAACAAAGCCTTGTACTATGCTCCTTCACTAGGAAATTGCTACAAGTTTTTCTTTGTCTTTTTCACTAAAGGAACTGGTTGGCTCGGTGCCAGCACAATGAAGCAGCTGCATCCAGGATTATTGATCATTTCATCATCTTAAAGGAAGTAAAGCGAGAGCGTAGCAACACGGAAAGACAAATGCTATGCTGCTTTTATAGATTAATAATAATCACTGGCATATAGGAATAATTAACAATTGACACATCGTAATTCCAGGCACTATCCTACTGAGATACTTTGATTTCACTTGATGTATTTTGCAAATATGGGCCCATTATTAATACTTATTATAAAAGGATAAAATAATAAAAAAGAGGGTGAAAAATATATGAAAAATCCATGAGGAACCCATTTTATTAACTCTAACCCTTGAATCTCTCCTTAGACAGTAGTGGACACTACATTAAGAGTCTCTTCTCGACAACCTCAATCCTTATACCCTATGAAGGTATATGGATGTCACACATGGGGGGTCTGAAGCACAGGGCCCCCTCTATGAGTCTAGGTATCTGCTCAGGCAAAACTGTATCAAAGCCGCATTGAAAAACACTCCATGCAGTCACTTTTGATGCAATTTTGTTTCAGTTTCTTAAATTTACAGGTGAAACATATTAGGTAAATGTATTTAACCTCTAGCAATAAGAAACCGCATCAATGGGGCTTGTTTTTGGTGAGATGAGTTGTAGTTTATACCATTTGGAGGTTCACATAGGTTACTAATAATTTGTATTATTTTTCTTTTGGATTAGGAAAGCATAAAAGGGTAACTCTGCCTCCATTTTGCTAGTTTTATTTTTAGGCCAAACACTGTGTAATATAAATAATTACTTAGTGCAATTCTTGGGGTCACAGTACTGCTGCCCACATGTATTTGGCTACTCAGTTGATAAATAAATGGTTTTCACTGGTCAGATTAAGAAACCGAACCAAAAAATGCCCCAAAACTGAATGCAGATGCAAATTTGATACAATTTAACTGTGCCCTACTGCACCATGTGAATGCACCCTAAGGGTGTGACCTCTTTAAGCCTTAAAACAAGTCTAAAGTATAAAGTTAACTATACATGTGCAATGTATAATACATATACCTCATGTCCTCCTTACAAAATGGCCTCTGCAATCTCAGACTACCCTTTGCACAGTATGCTTAAGAAGTCTGAGATCCGCCCCTTTTTCTGTTGATGTAGTTACACCTGAAACCCCTGGGGAAGACAGAGATGGATGGACACAGTACTGACATCATCAGCAGTCATCCATTGTAGTTTGAAGGTGTGGGCATAGCTGGCCTTAGGTTGGAATCATCTTATGGTTTTCTCCATCCATTGTAAGATAACCCAGATATATAGCTTTAGGCTAAGGCCCCACGTGGTGTCCCACAGCAAAAAAGCACTGCGGGAAAAACCACGGCGGGCACGTATTGCGGTTCTTCACGCAGCGCTTTACACAGAAAGTTCACAGAGGTTTCCTCTGCGGACTTTCTGGTCAATTATACCTATGGGGAAACCGCTGGCATTTCCGTAGGTATAATTGACATACTGTGATTTCCAAAACTGCGCCGGTTTTGGAAATCGCTGCGTGTCTGCAGTGCGGTTTTTACCGTAAAGTGGGTGCATTATTCGCTAGAATCCCATCAAATTTGCTCTGATTGTAAAACGCCCCAATTTTTTCCCCCGGCTTTCCGCCACGGGCAAATCACGGCGTTTACGTCATGTGGGTCCCCGGCCTTAAGGTATGACCTATTTTGGGTCTTAAGATCTAAACATTTTTTTCATCATTGAATTCCAAGTGTCATTACATGTTTTTATTTTTCCATTGATCTGCCCATATGGGGCTTGTTTTTTGTGAGATGTGTTTTAATTTTTATCATTTGGGAGTATCATTTATTGGCCATTTGTATTATTTTTCTTTTTTTGGATTCTAAGTTGGAAAAAAGGGTAAGTCTATGTTTTCAATTAAAAATAAAAATTTAAGCCATACTCCATGCAATATATAATAAGTTCACTTAGTATCTTATTCTTTGGCTCACATCACAGTTCCCCAGATGTATTAGGCTACCACTTTTGCTGTCTATACTCACATCATGTCACCAGAATATAACAGCTCCACATACTGTGCCCCTGAGTAAAAAAACATTGGGTCATGACAACCGGTGTCCAGCATCTGACAACACAAGCTTACAAGAAGACAGCCATGATAGTCAGGGAACATGTAAGTGATGCTTGGGAGGAGGAGTGGGGACCTTCAGCTCATGCAGATTTTGGAGGATCACCACTAGAGTCTCACCACCTTCTAAATGTTTCATAGAAAGAATCTGATGGCCTTTAAGCTTCTGAGGACGAAAGCTCTACAATGAAGACCTGGAACAATAGTTGGCCCTGCAATACTGGTTCAATTACATTCCACGTACATCCAGTCGTGGAGGACAGAGAAGCCGGCGTACATAAAAGCCCATACTTACTGTATCTAATCCTAATCACCAATCCATAAGCAACTGTATCTAAATCTATCATTCTTCTACTCTCCTTCTAGAAAAACAACTAGTCTTAAGCAACATGACCTGCACGAGGTCTGTACCCCACATAGTAAGTTCTATTACTTGTACATTGTTTGTATGTTCTACAAAATGATTACATATGTTATAATACAGAAATCACAGACTGACACATTATAATTAACATCTCATTCTTTATTCCTTCATTACATTGTTCATTGTCCTATGTGAGGAGTGTAGATAAAAGTGTAAGACAGACAGTAGTAACAACAGCGACACCTGCAGGTTATGGGTATATGTGTACATAGATAGATATGAGATAGATAGATATGAGATAGATAGATAGATAGATAGATAGATAGATAGATAGATAGATAGATAGGAGATAGATATGAGATAGATAGATAGATATGAGATAGATAGGAGATAGATAGATAGATATGATATAGATAGATAGATAGATAGATAGATAGATAGATAGATATGAGATAGATAGATATGAGATAGATAGATATGAGATAGATAGATAGATAGATAGATAGATAGATAGATAGAATGATGGAGTAGATAGATAGATGAATGGAAAGATAGTTAGGAGATAGATACATAGATAGATAGATAGATAGATAGATAGCTAGATAGATAGCTAGATGATATATATGATGATGATGATAAATAGATAGGAATAAATGAATTACATTGGTAAATAGATAGAAGATGAGATAGATAGATAGATAGATAGATAGATAGGTATTAGATAGATAGATAAATATGAGATAGATAGATATTTGATATATAGATGATAGATAGATGGATAGATAGATATGAGATAGATAGATAGATAGATAGATAGATAGAAAATAGATATGAAATAGATAGATAGGAGATAGATAGATAGATATGAGATAGAAAGATAGATAGATAGATATGTGATAGATAGATATGAGATAGATAGATATGAGATAGATAAATATGAGATAGATAGATAGATAGATAGATAGATAGATAGATAGATAGATAGATATGAGATAGATAGATATGAGATAGATAAATAGATAATAGACAGATATGAGATAGATAGATATGAGATAGATAGATAGATAGATAGATATGAGATGAGATAGATAGATAGATAGATAGATATGAGATAGATAGATATGAGATAGATAGATAGATATGAGATAGATATGAGATAGATAGATAGATATGAGATAGATAGATAGATAGATAGATAGATATGAGATAGATAGATATGAGATAGATAGATAGATAGATAGATATGAGGTAGATAGATAGATAGATATGAGATAGATAGATAGATAGATAGATAGATAGATAGATAGATAGATAGTTGAGATAGATAGCTAGATAGATAGATATGAGATAGATAGATATGAGATAGATATGAGATAGATAGATAGATAGATAGATAGATATGAGATAGATAGATAGGAGATAGATAGATATGAGATAGATAGATATGAGATAGATAGATAGATATGAGATAGATAGTGATAGATAGATAGATAGATAGATAGATAGATATGAGATAGATAGATATGAGATAGATAGATATGAGATAGATAGATAGATATGAGATAGATAGATAGATAGATAGATAGATAGATAGATAGATAGATAGCTCTGAGAGGCCCGAGAGGTGCAGAAAATGTATAAACAGCTGATACTCCCCTTTCCTCTCCTCTTGGGCTCTCCTGGCATCTTCTGGCCTCCTGGGTGATGTCAGGGACCGCTGAGGCCCAATCACAGCAGTGACGCATCATGATGACAGAGCCTAAAGAGTCTCCAGACTATAATAACCATTCGTGGGTGGAGAACCCCGACAATCCCGTTCAGATGGAAAGCATGTAACAAGCCCGGCTTGTTATGTTCCATTTTGCTCATCCCTAGATATAACCTTATAAAGGGGAAAAGTTTACCCCTTTTTTGCCGGTAATGCTAAGACGTCTCAGAGTCTTACATTATTTTGAAGATGAAAGTCGAGTTTTCGAGTCGTTAAAAGTTTACTTCAATTACTGAAAATTCCACATTTAGATCCATTGCCGCTATTGATTTGAGAGGGCTAAAAATAATATTGAGAAAAAGTTAAGGCCATGACGTCCCCATCGCGTCCCTGGTCTGTCATCTGGAAATTAAAGTAAATCAAGGCTAAAGTTGGAAAATTGTCGGTGTGTCTGTCTGGTGTCAGCCCCGTCTTATGTACCTATTCATATTGAGTTTCCTGCAGATAATTGGCTGCTCTGAATAGTCATAAAATTTTATGATAGAAAACAAAAGGAGAGCGGTGGATCCCGAAGAGGAGACATCAAAGTCCTTACCAGCCGAATTATCCTTCTGTGTTGTTATTGCCATAAAATCCTGCAAGGAGGTTAATTTGGATGCAAAATGTTGGCGAGAGATAATTACATTTATTTCCTCTTAATTAGGTTTCATTATTGTTTTTATGTCACTTTTTTAATAGTTCAGAATTCTGGTTTTCACTGGAATTAAAGTAAAAGGCGATGGAAATTTTATCAGAACAACCGCCATATACTCCACACATACAGTGCTGGGAAAAAGTATTTGCCCCCTTACAGAATTTTTTTTTTATTATATTTTTTAGATTATCAAAGAGATTTCAATATCAAAGATCACCTGAGAGAATACAAAATGTAGTTTATCATTGATGATTTCCCAAACAACCTGGCCCTATGTGAGAAAGTATTTGCCCCCTAAAGCCAATAACTGGTTGTGCCACCCTTGGCCTTTACGATACCTGGCGATGGGTCTTTCCCATGTCTGTGGAGGGATTTTGTCTCCCTCTTCGTTACAGAATTGTTTTGGTTCAGCCACACTGGAGGGTTTTCGAGCATGAACGGTCTGTTTAAGGTCCTGCCACAGTTTCTCAATCGGATTTCAGTCTTCAGACTTGGCCACTCCAAAAAGTTCCTGTTGTTTCTTCAGTCAGTCAGAGGTGGACTTGCTGGAGTTTTTGGGATCATTGTCCTGATGTAGAACCCAAGTACGCTTGAGCGTAAGGTCATGAAGTGATGGCCGGACATTCTGATTCTGGATTTTCTGGTAGAGAACAGAATTCATGGCTCCATCAATTACAACAAGATGTCCAAGTCCTGAAGCAGCAGAGCAGCCCCTGACCATCACACGACCACCACCATGTTGACTGTCGCAATAATGTTCTGAAATGCTTTGACCCCACTTGTAACAGGATGCACACCTCCCAAAAAATTCCATTTATGTCTCATCAGTCCACAGAATATTTTCCCAAGAATCTTGGGGACTATCAAGATGTTTTTTGGCAAATGTGAGTTGGGTCTTTGTGTTATATTTGGTCAACAGGGGTTTCTTCCTTGGATCTCTCCCATGGAGACCATTTTTGCCCAGTTGCCTTCTTATTGTTGAATCATGAATGACCTAAACTGAGACAAGTGAGGCCTGCAGAGCTGTAGATGTTCTTCTGGGTTCTTTTGTGACCTCCTGGATGAGTCGTTGATGCGCTCTTGGAGTCATTTTGGGCGGCCGGCTGGCCGGCCACTCCTGGGAAGGTTCACCACTGGTCCATGTTTTCTCCATTTGTGGATAATGGATCTCACCGTGGTTCGCCGGAGACCCAAAGCCTTAGAAATGGTTTTATAAACTTTTCCAGACTGATGTCAATGACTTTGTTCTTGAATTTATTCAGATCGGGATATAATGTGTTTTTTTTTCTTAGATCTTTTAGAATTTGTCTGATCACAAAGAATTCATAAGGGAGGGGCAATTATTTTTTGACATAGAGCCAGGTTGTTTGGGAAAGCTTTTTCCTTAATAAATGAAATCATCCTTTACAAACAGGTTTTTACATTCACTTAGGTTATCGTCCATATTCAGATTTGTTTGATAATCTGAAACATGTCAGTGTGAAAAATGTGCAAAAACAAATAAATATGTAAAGGGGCAAATACTTTTCACAACACTGTAACATACTTATAATAATACAAACACACACACATATATATATATATATATATATATACCGTATATATATATATATATATACACACACACATAGCATACTTATAATACACACACATACATACATATATAACATACTTACTATATATAATGTTAGAACTGGATATTGGATAACCGCATAACTGGATACAGTATATAACAGAATATAATAGTATAACTGGATATAGGATAATGGTATAACTGGATACAGTATATAACAGTATATAATAGTATAACTGGATATAGGATAATGGTATAACTGGATACAGTATATAACAGTATATAATAGTATAACTGGATATAGGATAATAGTATAACTGGATACAGTATCTAACAGTATAACTGGATACAGGATAATACTGCAAACTCTCAGCCATGAGAAGTATTAGATCTGATCAGGGTTTCAGCTTCTAGACACCCCCCTGCAAACAAGAATATCCCACTGACAGCAATCAGAGATCTTGAAGTGATGAGGAATCGAAACACAACATCTATTAGAAAGTTGTAGAACTTTCCATTGTGCAGGGATTAAGAATTATTTACATAAAACTGGAAAAACCCTTTAAAGACAGATGGCGATGTGTAGATATGCTAATGAGCTAGCCAAGTGTTAAAAAGTGGGCGTGCATTTTATTTGCATATAGATGGAGGTGAAACACAATTTTTTTTCCACTTGCAGTGCGTGTATGTGTAACATCAAATATCCTATACATGATAATAAAATATGTACTGTGAATGAGCCCCGCGTGTCAGGCCATATGTGTAGCTATTCTATCATTCTATTCATGACTACAGATAAGTGAACCGGATTCAGTACAGATTTTCCAAAAATTACGAGTTTGGCCAAACCCTAAGTCACTATTATACTATGGGGTCAGTACAGATTCCAGAACATAATAGTCAGTGGCTCAGGAAAGGTGTGGAAAAATAGTTACACTCACCTTCCCAGGGCTCTGCTGCAGCGTCTACAGTGTCTTCTGGCCTCCTCTGTGATGTCAACCACCTAGGTGATCACTTGGACCTCTGATTGGGCCACAGCTGTCATGTGTGGGGCGTTGATGTCATGACACTTTGACGAATCACAGGACTCAGTGGTGACCTGGGGCTGCTGACATCACAGAGGAGACCGCAAACACCGGGTATGCCCAGGAGAGCAGACTGGACACTGCGGCAGAGCCCTGGTGAAAGGAGGAAAGCTGAGTATGAATGTTTTTTTTTTATGTTTCTCCACCTCCCCTGCACCTCTGATTATTATACTCTGGGGTGGGGTTCGGTATTTTCAGTTTGGCTCCAAAATGAAACTTACAGACAAACTTCACTAATATTTGCAAAATGAATCTCATGAGGTTCATCCATCGCTATAATGACCCCTTCATGGCGGGGTTCCAGTGGTTGGATCCTCATCAATCACATATTGATGACCTGTCCTTAAGATAATAACCTAAAGTGGGACAGAGCTAGTCCTAGTCAGAACGAATTCTATGGACAGCTTTAATGGCTCCTCTGCCCAAGAGCAGGAATCACTCTACAGGTGGTGGGAATGAACTACTGAGCATGTGCGACCACTGACATTGGACACACAAAGTGGTTGTTCTTAGAAACCACTAACAGGAATCAATCTGCAGGTGGGAATAAGCTACTGAGCATGTGTGACCACCAACAGTGGACACACAAATGTGTTAGAGAGAACCATGAGGACACCAGGGGGCGCCATAATAATTATGTAACAGCAATATCTCCATACAGGAGCATCTTTCTTATATGATTCCAGTTGAAAAACTTTTATGTGATCTAACATAGAAATATAATATTAACTTGTGAGATAACTCTGATGGTAATTCAATAACCCAAAGTGTGTCTTATCCTCATCTCATCTAACAATAAGCAGCAATGTAAAGCAAAGTACCGAGCCACGATCCAAACAGATGAGGATTGGATTAAGTCAGGTGAAGGACGTCGCAATGTCAATATCCAGATGAACAGCTATCCTGAATCATTGGGATGATGTGATGACTGGCCACACAAAGCTTTTATACCTTTTCAGGAAAGCAATAAAAACAACAGACCTAATGATAAAAATACTCTTGGCTTTATGACAGGCTGAGTGTCTTGTCTTTGATCTATTCGCAGATAAGAAAGTCAGATTTGGAGAAAGAAGCCTTAACTCTGAGACTGTACAAGAAACAATGTAAGAACATAAAAGCAACATAAAGCAAAAAATTGTAATAAAATTATCAAATTAATAATGGGCATAAAATAAAATAAAAAAATCACACTAAAATATTAATATTAAAAATGATAAAAAAGTTCATTGAAATGATGATGTCATCATTACTGTTACAAACCAATTTAAGAACAGGTCGATTATTTTATCACGGTGGCTTGGACCTTAGTCCAGCGCCATTATCAATGTATGGCATTGGTTTAAAGCTCATGTAATATAGAAGAGCCGGACAAGACAGAAGCCATTTATAACCACCTCTATCTACTGTTTTCCATCTTACATGGTGCTCAATAGTCGCTATGTGGGATACAGAGGCAGTGGCCATGTCCATGACACGTGATCGCCAGCATGACTGACCTATAGGGTATTCGCAGACCTAGTTGAGCTCTGCCAGTGACCGATGTCATCAAAGGAGTCTCATGTTTATGGCTGTCGCAGTTACAGTATAAAATTGCAAGATAAATAAATTAAAATTGATAACGCAACAATATAATGTAATATATGTAACAATAATATATACAATTATAAATAAAAAAGATATATAGAATAGATAGAAAACATGAGATAGATAGATAGTGTGAGATATATAGATAGATAGATAGAGATAGATAGATAGATAGATAGATAGTTGAGATAGATAGATATAGAGAGATAGATAGAACATGAGATAGATAGATAGATGATAGATAGATAATGAGAGATAGATATGAGATAGATAGATAGAGATAGATAGATAGAGATAGATAGATATGAGATAGATAGATATGAGATAGATATGAGATAGATAGATATGAGATAGATAGATAGATGATAGAATGAGATAGATAGATATGAGATAGATAGATAGATAGAGATAGATAGATAGGTAGATAGATAGACAGATAGATATGAGATAGATAGATATATAGAGAGATAGATAGAACATGAGATAGATAGATAGATAGATAGATAAGAGAGATAGATAGATAGATAGATAGATAGATATGAGATAGATAGATATGAGATAGATAGATAGATAGATAGGAGATAGATAGATGATAGATATGAGATAGATAGATATGAGATAGACAGATAGATATGAGATAGATAGATAGAGATAGATAGATAGATAGGTAGATATGAGATAGATAGATAGATAGATAGATAGATAGATAGATAGATAGATAGATATGAGATAGATAGATATGAGATAGATAGATATGAGATAGATAGATAGATAGATAGATAGATACATAGATAGATAGATAGATAGATAATGAGACAGATAGATAGAGATAGATAGATAGATAGATAGATAGATAGAGATAGATAGATAGGAAGAAAGAAAGAAAAGAGAAGGGAGATAGAAGAGAGAGAGATAGAAGGGAGAAGATAGATAGATAGATAGATAGATAATAGATAGATAGATAGATAGAAGATAGATAGATAGATAGATATGAGATAGATATATAGATAGATAGATATGAGATAGATTGAACATGAGATAGATAGATAATGTGAGATAGATAGATATGAGATAGATAGATAGATATGAGATAGATAGATAGATAGATAGACAGATAGATATGAGATAGATAGATATATAGAGAGATAGATAGAACATGAGATAGATAGATAGATAGATAGATAGATATGAGATAGATTGAACATGAGATAGATAGATAGATAGATAGATAGATAGATAGATAGGGGAGAAGAAGAGAGATAGATAGTGTGAGATAGATGGATATATAAATGCATAAATAGAAAACATGAGATATGATAGATGTATAGAATAAGAAAAGAAAGGATGGATGAATAAATAGATGTATAGACGGAAAATATGAGATACAATGATCACGAGAAACAAAGAGAAATTTTATTTAAAAATAAATTATGGAAAAAGTTTATAAATGTAAGTTTTTGTGAAATGGAGAATGTTTTTATGAAAAGTCAAATATAAGTAACTCCATCCCTAAGCTTGAGTGGTAAGAAATAATTTTCCAGCAAAATACAGTAAATAATTCATGTTTGGATGGGCATAATTCTAGTCTTTTACAAGGTGCCAACAGATGGTTTACATATATAGAAAGCGCACGCTGGCTTCCAAGTGCGATTAAAATGCATAAAGTATATCATTAGCGTTTGTGGAGCACAATTATGTTGCTCATGTGAGGCGCCCGCTCCCAGGTGAATTATTTTCAGTTCTAATTTACCTAAGAAAAAAGAACAACAGATAATATCTGGAAGGAGCTCGGACGTATTTCTCATTAATACATTGGATATCTTTTATATTTTGATGATGTTAGGAACAGAATCTTAAACTCACCCTATTCCACTATCCCACTCTATCCCCACTATCACCCTCTATCCCCTATACCCCCCTTTATCAACACTTTCCCCCTCTATCCCCACTACCTCCTCTATCCCCTATAACCCCTCTTTCCTCATTTTCCCCTTTAACCCCACTACCCCCTCTATCCCCACTACTCCCCTTCTATCCCCACTTCCCCCTCTATCCAAACTACCCTCTCTATCCTCACTTTCCCCCTTTAACCCCACTACCCTCTCTATCCCCATTATCCCCCTCTATCCCCACTACTCCCCTCTATCCCCACTTTCCCCCTTTATCCCCACTACCTCCCTCTGCTGTCATGTCTACCTACTGGCCTCAGCACCTGGAGACCTTGTCGTGGCCACTAAGAGAAGTTTGTTAAAGTTTTTCTGTAACCCAGTGCAGTGTGGTGGACATAGTTGGGCTATGGGTCATTGGATTTAGGGGTGCAGAGTTACCTGGACCCAGAGCCTGGGTGATCCCTTAGACCTCTCTACAATATAAGATGACACCAGTATTATAGATAGCACTTGGTAATCAGAGATGAGTGAATCAGTTTGTACCGAGCCAGGTTCGACCTGAATATTCCAAATTGTTTATTTTTTTACGAAACCGAACAAATGGAGATTCGTCTTGGGCAAACTAAAATGGCCACTGCATTATACTCTGGGGTCTCTTCAGAGTGTTTCATCATTTTCAGTAGGTGGAGGCCCAGGAGAGGTAAAAAAAAAAAAAAAAAAAAACATTCATACTCATCTTTCCTTACCTCTTTTGGGCATTGGTTAGTAGAGACCCCATTACAGATTTTGCTCCAGAGCTTAGAAATTTCAAGTTATGCCTCTGATTGTATGGACAGAGGAGAATTGGTTAGATAGGGGCTTATTGTGACTGTCATCCAAGTGCCAACACTCACCTATAGCCAGTCCTTACTGTTGTATCAAAATGTTGATGATGGTAGACATAGACCACTGTTTCCTTAAAGTTACACATAGGCTTGAGCGTGTAGCTCAGAAGGAACCCTCACTATTAAAAAGTCTGCTTCTATGAAGATGACTTCCTAAACGATCCCCTTAATGAATCCATAGAATGTTCCCAAGTTATGTTGCCTGATCATACAGAGAACTGTGCAGCCATACAGGTAGTGTTGCATAGTTCTCACTATCCCCTCCCTGAACTCAATTCTATGTTGAGAGCCGGGAAGAAACACTGAGTACCAAGACAGTTCTATGTCTCATGGCCAGCTTTCACCTACCATGACCACTCATAGAAGTAGGGACGTGCGTCAAAGCGTCATGACCCCTACATGACTGCCGAAGACCAATCTCAGGCCTCAGTGGACCCACTGTCATCACTCAGGAGGACAGAAGATGTCAGAAGACTGGACACCATGGTGGAGACCCAGAGAGGTGAGGAAAGGTGAATATGAGGTGTATGAGTTACCTGGCTGTACTATAGTCTGCATAAACGGGAGAGGAGAGAAGAGGCGAAGTGACCCAGGGGACAGGGGCTGGTTCTGGTCACGTGACCCAGGGTCATAACAAGCCCAGAACCCTCAGGTCCGCCTTAAACAAATGCCCGGATGAAGTAAGTTAAATGAAAGTCCACGGACAACCCCTTTAAGAAAAGTTCTTCTAAAAGTTCCAATTCATTTAGAAATGATCTCAGTTGTCTTAAAAAATGCTGGAAATAATGATATTTCAGAAAAATAACAGATCTATTTTTTAAAGCTACAGGCCTCTTCCCCTCCTGTATCTTAAACAAATATATCTATTTTTTGCCTGAATTTATAATTGAACTTCCGATTAAATGATGCATTAAATAATGCTGAGAACAGCTGCCGGAGGAGCTATTTTTATGGCATTCCTGACAGAATAGTCACCGAAAATGTAAATATTGATACGTGAAAGAGACATTTTTAGCCGTGTGCCTCGAAACGAGACAAAAACCTGAGAAGTTCCCATCTGCAGCCCCTGGCCGATCCAGCAAGACTTGCCTGTTAACTAAATAAGTACTGTCATTTACTTGCCATCACCCACTGTGCTCATTTCTCACCTAGAAGCAGGGGAGAGATAGATTGTAACTGTTAGCCTGCAAAAGAGAGCAAATGTCAATGATTCGGAGGCGCCACGAGCTCCCATAATGAGCACAATTTTAACCTGTTAACATATATCAAAGACTCAGGATTTATGACGGTAATAAAATAAAGTCTTCTCTGTTGATACAGGATGAGCGGTCTCCGACACGACAGTGTCTCGAGGAGTATGGTGTATCTGCATGATGACAGGACGAGGCATAGACTGTGGATGGAACTCCAAACTATTAATAACCTGAAACGGTAGAGATTACTCACTCTCCCAAAATTCATTTCAGGTCAGAGTCACTTGAAATGACTGGCAAATTCAATTTGGACCAAATATATTATAAGTTATAATACATTTCCCAAAAATTCCAACTTTTGACCTACCTTTAATGACCTAGTTTCAGTGACCAAGAATAACCCCCCCAGACTACCTAATCTAAGGCAGCCAAAACTGATTACAGCTGTCATTGGTTAGTTTAGATAGGTTATTCTTGTTCATTGAAAGTAGGTCAATGACCTAATTTCATTGACTTATAGTTACACCACCATTTTGAGTGATTTATCTGAAATGAGTCACCAGAATCTGAAATTTTGGGGAAATGTGGACTAAATTTGAAGTGTGACAAATCAATGTGATCATTTCTACCTTTGTAGCTACAGTAATGTGCTAGGTAGCGAAGGATCTGGGCCCTGATCGTCTAAGCCGGCAATGGAGAAGCAGATTAAATATTTACACACAATGACCTATTAATTATCTATAATGCAGCCTGATATACAGGACCGCACAACCCACATGTAAATAGTATTACATGATATCTAGGTCTATGCCAGTGAAGATTTTTATCTTCCCTAGTGGTCTAGGATAGTGAGAGGGTTAGTGTTAATATTCCTGGAAGTCTATAGTAGTGAAGGGGTTAATATCAATATTCCTTGTGGTTGAAGGCAGTGAAAGGGTGAAAGTCAGAAACAATGGTGGTCTAGGGCAATTAAATGGTTAAAGTCAGAATCCCCGGTGGTCTAAGTCAGTGAAGAGCATAATGTCCACATTCTTGGTGATCTACATCAATGAGATAGTTAATTCAGTGTCCCTGGTGGTCTAGGACAGAAAAAGGGTTAATGTCTACATCCCTGGTTGTATAATACAATGAAGGATCCTTGATAATTCAAGGAAGTGAAATTCTTAGTTTTAAGATCCTTAGTGTAAAACATAAAGGAGGTCAACATTGTGTACCGAAGATCCAGCGGTTACTAACCACTCCAGCCATCGAGGATGTCTTGGTTGTAACAAGAGGCTGAATACTGATGCTTTAGCTTCCCGTTTTCTCCCTGATGAAAGCAGCGAGGAGATAAAATGTAGCAGCTACAACTGTAGAGCTGCACAGTTCTCTCTATGACTGGACAGAGTTTTTTTCAGGGTTGCTTTCTTCTATAATTGGAAAAGTGGTGTCGTAATGTGACAACTAGGTATGAGCAAACCAGGATCGACCCAATTATTCCAAAGTTCTTGTTTTTTCGCAAAAAACAAACAAAGGGAGACTAAAATGGGCGCCACATTTTACTCTGGAGTCTCTTCAGAACTTCTCAAGTTTTTGTCTCATTTCAAGGCACACGGCTAAAAATCTCTCTTTCATGTATCAATATTTACATTTTCGGTGACTATTCTGTCAGGAATGTCATATAAATAGCCTCCTGCAGCTGTTCTCAGCATTATTTAATGCATCATTTATTCGGAAGTTCAATTATAAATTGAGGCCCAGGGGAGGTGACAAAAATAAAAAAAAACATTTATACTCAATTTCTGTTACCTTTTTTTGGCCTCCTTATGGCGTCTGGTGCTCTCCTGTGATGTCATGCGCCTGGGGTCACCACTGAGGCCTGTGATTGAGTATTTTTTCTTTTTCACACCTTCCCTGGGCCTCCATCTATTAAACTGTGGGGTCTGAAGAGATCCCAGAGTATAATAATGTCATACTGACTTTGACATAACTTCAGCTGTGTTTGCCTTAGAGAGCTAGAAATTAGATAGGTTCCTAGGAGCCTGAAGAGTATTCTACACTATGTTTTATGGATAGGTTCCTAGGATCCCTGACTGTGTTATACACTATGTTTTATACACAGGTTCCTAGGAGCCCTGACAGTGTCATACACTATGTTTTATAGATAGGTTCCTAGGAGCCTTAACAGTGTTCTGCACTATGTTTTATAGATATAGTCCTAGGAGCCCTGACAGTGTTCTACACTATGTTTTATACACAGGTTCCTAGGAGCCCTGACAGTGTCATACACTATGTTTTATAGATTGGTTCCTAGGAGCCCTGACAGTGTCATACACTATGTTTTATAGATAGGTTCCTAGGAGCCCTAACTGTTCTACACTATATTTTATAGATATAGACCTAGGAGCCCTGACAGTGTTGTACACTATGTTTTATAGATTGGTTCCTAGGAGCCCTGACAGTGTTCTACACTATGTTTTATAGATAGGTTCCTAGGAGCCCTAACAGTGTTCTACACTATATTTTATAGATATAGACCTAGGAGCCCTGACAGAGTCATACACTATTTTTTATAGATAGGTTCCTAGGAGCTCTAAGAGTATTCTACACTATGTTTTATAGATAGTGTATAACACTGTCAAGGCTCCTGGGAACCTACCTATAAAACGTAGTGTATGACACTGTCAGGGCTCCAGGGAACCTATCTATATAACATAATGTATAACACTGTCAGGGCTCCTAGGTCTATATCTATAAAACATAGTGTATGACACTGTCAGGGCTCCTGGGAACCTATGTTGTATAGATAAGTTCTTAGGAGCCCTAAGAGTGTCCTACACTATGTTCTCTAGTGACAACTATTGAGAGCATATTCTAACTGCATATCAAAAGTTGTCATTATCTCTACCCATACTTCTAATGTAATCACCACTATCTCTACATTATCTGCAGTGGTCCTGCTACTTCTACACTGCTCGGCCTCCCTATCTAGAGAAATTAAATCAGAATTCTTCCCCCATTTTATCCTCAACAACCGCAGGCGATTTCCCCAAACAAATCTGAACTCAGAAGAAGTAGTTGTTGTGAATATGATACTAACATTATTCTTATTCAAATCCATCATCTGAAAAGGGGAAAGGAAAATAAGTTTCTTCTCGATGATTACCGGTAATTGGCTGCAGCAAAGAGATTGTAACGTGCACATTTCAGCCTCTAACCACAATTTACAAACGCAGGGCACGAGAGTCTCAAAACAGCACAACCGTACAACATGACTAATTTATCAAGTGCTAAAAGCAGCCAAGCCAAGGATCCCAGGCAGACAATGGAAGTCGTCGACGGGAAAGAGACTCTTGACATTTAAAGAAACAACGCTTCAGTCAAGTAATCAACCAAATTATGGAGTGTGGAATGCGTAAGTACAGCCGTACACATCGACAGACAAATGCATATAAATGTATTGTATCGTTTACATCCTGAAATGCGCCGGCCACGACATACTAGAGGGAAAAGTCAAGAAGTAGAGGTAAGAGTCAAGGAACTTAATGGTAAACTTTTCGCTACAAGACGTGACCTGCGGAGAATGAAGTGATCAGAATTCCATTGCCAGGAGAAAATATAATTCTAGGTGTCATCATTATATCATGGATATGAGAGGGGGTTCCCACAATGATGCAGGCATTTACAGTTGAAAAGATAACATGACTTTGTTGAGTGGTGTGCAAAACTTTTAAGGCATGAAAAAAATCTGGAAAGTAAGAATGCTTTCAGAAATAGAAGGGTTAATAGTTCTTTGTCAATTAACAAAATGAAGTGAGAGAAGAAAATAGAAATGTAAATCCCAATATTTGGTGTGACCTTTGCCCTTTGGAGGAGGAGTCCTGAAAGTGATGATCCGGCCCCCACAGATATAGCCCTGATCTCAGCATCATCCAGTCTGTCTGGGATAACATGAAGATACAGAAGGATTGGAGCAAGCAACATCCACAGAAGATCTGGGCTTAGTTCTCCAAGATGGCGGGAACAACCTCCCTGCCGAGCTCTGCCAAATACTGTCTGCAAGTACCGAGAAGAACTGATGGAAGGCAAAAGGCAAAGGTCACACCAAATATTGATGGGATTTACATTTCTCTTTTTTTCATTCACTTCATTTTGTTAATGACAAAAATAAACTATTAACCCTTCTATTTCTGAAAGCATTCTACTTTACAGAATTATTCCATATATGCCAATAATTTTCCACAGTACTGTACATCAAGGATAGGCAACCTTCGGCACTCCAGCTGTTGTAAAACTACAACTCCCAGTATGCACATTTGCTCTGCTTTTCTTGGAACTCCCATGGAAGTGAATGGAGCATGTTGGGAGTTGTAGTTTCACAGCAGCTGGAGAGCCGAAGATTGCTGACCCCTGCTATACATGAAACCCTAGATTAGACAGGGATATTTTCTTTGTGAACAAAATATCAAGCATGTTGAAATCCAACTAGCCCATTTCTTCTTTGGCATCTATCATTGTAGAAGAGTCAGGACCAACATTCTTGTTATATTGCTTGTTTGAAATATCCTCTTGTCCCAACTTGAATGACTTCCTGCAATACACAGACACAACTGACCATATAGAAGAACCCTCAGCTTGGAAAGGGGAGAATAAAATCCAGAAATGCCCAAATGCCCATTCCTTCCTTCACATGACACCACTGGAGGAGAATCATGAAACCCATATACAAATTATACAGTCAATGTTCAACACCAGAGAGAGGTGAAACAATGCTTAAAGAAAAATTTCCAATAAACATAACCATATTTAAATTTGTAGAAAATTAAAAATTTTTGCAAATATAAATAATTACAAATGTAAAAATGTTCTCTAACCATCTTAGCGGTGACAGTCTTTTGTCTTAGTCAGTTGACAATGGATATGCCCATGAAGGCAGGACTAGTCAGAAACCCAGCCATGATGTCCTTATTGTGGACAAGTTATCAGGCAGGTGCACTACATGTATGAGAAGATAACCCAACCACAATAAGGACATCATGGCTGGTTATCAGGAGGACACTACATGTATGAGAAGATAACCCGACCACAATAAGGACATCATGGCTGGTTATCAGGAGGGACACTACATGTATGAGAAGATATCCCGACCACAATAAGGACATTATGGCTGGTTATCAGGAGGGACACTACATGTATGAGAAGATATCCCGACCACAATAAGGACATTATGGCTGGTTATCAGGAGGGACACTACATGTATGAGAAGATAACCTGACCACAATAAGGACATCATGGCTGGTTATCAGGAGGACACTACATGTATGAGAAGATAACCCGGACACAATAAGGACATCATGGCTGGTTATCAGGAGGACACTACATGTATGAGAAGATAACCCGACCACAATAAGGACATCATGACTGTATTATCTGTTTTGTATATCTTGTGTACCGTATGTAAATCCTCAAATGGAAAGCACCATGGAATTAATAGTGCTATATAAACAATAATAATAATAATAAATTATCAGGCGGACACTACATGTATAAGAAGATAATCTGGCTATAATAAGGACATCATGGCTGGTTAGCAGGAGGACACTACATGTATGAGAAGTTAACCCGACCACAATAAGGACATCATGGCTGGTTATCAGGAGGGGACACTACATGTATGAGAAGATAACCTGACCACAATAAGGACATCATGGCTGGTTATCAGGAGGACACTACATGTATAAGAAGATAACCTGACCACAATAAGGACATCATGGCTGGTTATCAGGAGGACACTACATGTATGAGAAGATAACCCGACCACAATAAGGACATCATGGCTAGTTATCAGGAGGGACACTACATGTATGAGAAGATAACCCGACCACAATAAGGACATCATGGCTGGTTATCAGGAGGACACTACATGTATGAGAAGATAACCCGACCACAATAAGGACATCATGGCTAGTTATCAGGAGGGACACTACATGTATGAGAAGATAACCCGACCACAATAAGGACATCATGGCTAGTTATCAGGAGGGACACTACATGTATGAGAAGATAACCCGACCACAATAAGGACATCATGGCTGGTTATCAGGAGGACACTACATGTATGAGAAGATAACCCGACCACAATAAGGACATCATGGCTAGTTATCAGGAGGGACACTACATGTATAAGAAAATAATCTGGCTATAATAAGGACATCATGGCTGGTTATCAGGAGGACACTACATGTATGAGAAGATAACCCGACCACAATAAGGACATCATGGCTAGTTATCAGGAGGGGACACTACATGTATGAGAAGATAACCCGACCACAATAAGGACATCATGGCTGGTTATCAGTAGGACACTACATGTATGAGAAGATAACCCGACCACAATAAGGACATCATGGCTGGTTATCAGGAGGACACTACATGTATGAGAAGATAACCCGACCACAATAAGGACATCATGGCTGGTTATCAGGAGGACACTACATGTATGAGAAGATAACCCGACCACAATAAGGACATCATGGCTAGTTATCAGGAGGGACACTACATGTATGAGAAGATAACCCGACCACAATAAGGACATCATGGCTGGTTATCAGGAGGGACACTACATGTATGAGAAGATAACCCGGACACAATAAGGACATCATGGCTGGTTATCAGGAGGGACACTACATGTATGAGAAGATAACCCGACCACAATAAGGACATCATGGCTGGTTATCAGGAGGACACTACATGTATGAGAAGATAACCCGACCACAATAAGGACATCATGGCTAGTTATCAGGAGGGACACTACATGTATAAGAAGATAATCTGGCTATAATAAGGACATCATGGCTGGGTTTAAAAATTATTTATAGTTGCATCAATTTTGAACTTTCAATTGTCTACAAATTTCAATGTGGTTATATTCATAGGAACTCCCTTAAGAAGCCTGGAGTACTCAGAAATTTGCTGGAGTCAAGGAGAGTTAGCGGGCACTGACCCTTTAAGATATCGGTACCTTATACCCTGTTTCCCCGAAAATAAGACAGCGTCTTATATTAATTTTTGCTCCCAAAGATGTGCTGTGTCTTATTTTCAGGGGATGTCTTATTTTTTTTTTCAATGAAGAAGAATTCACATTTATTGCTGAACAAAAAAATGAACATTTATTATATACGGTACTGTACAGCAGTTGTCATCACAAACCAGCATAACCAGACAAACTGTGAATCCTATCAAGAATTTCTTACTACTACTGTACCATTATTTCCATGTACAACAATTAACAGTATGGTACATTTACCAATATTTACGGTACAAATAGAAAGTAAAATTTATTCAATGACAGTTATGTCATCAGCTTCTAGGACATCATCATAACAATCCAAACCATTAATTTCCCTGCACACAGTATCATGTCCCATAGTGGCCCCTGCACACAGTATCATGCCCCATAGTGGCCCCTGCACACAGTATCATATCCCATAGTGGCCCCTGCACACAGTATCATTCCCCATAGTGGCCCCTGCACACAGTATCATTCCCCATAGTGGCCCCTGCACACAGTATCATTCCCCATAGTGGCCCCTGCACACAGTATCATTCCCCATAGTGGCCCCTGCGCTCAGGGAGTATTTTGCCCCATATTGGCCCCTGCACACACTATTATTCCCCATAGTGGCCCCTGCACACACTATTATATGTCCCATTGTGGACCACCCATGAACAATTATTATACTCTGGCGTCTTTTCAGACCCCAGAGTATAATTATCGGAGACCCAGGGGAGGATAGAAACATAAAAAAACAACGTTGCTTACCTGTTCCTCGCTCCGGTGCATGCCCATGCGCTACTCCAGCCTTCTTCAATGTTAGACGAGGCTGGCGTCATGTGATCTGGCCGGCGTCGCGACGCAAAATGACGTCCGCTGACGTCTGCGACGTCACCAAACAGGCCCGAAGCCTGGAGAAGCGTAGGACAGGTAAGCACATAGTTTTTTATGTTCGCTCACCTCCCCTGGGCCTCCGATTATTATACTCCGGGGTCTGAAAAGACCCTGGAGTATAATGATAGCAGAGATTGTGGGGTTCGCCCGCGGCCTCACATATCGTATATACCGTATGTTCTGTTCGGGAACATACGTCTTACTTTCGGGGGATGCCTTATATTGGGCAATTCTCTGAAACCTCTCCTATGCCTTACTTTCGGGGGGGTGTCTTATTTTCGGGGAAACACGGTACATGAGTATGGTCAGAGATAGTACACACCCGGAGAGAAGAGCTGGTGGATTGTGACACCCAGAAGCTTCAATTAACACTTCTGAAGCTTGGATCCAAGACCTAAGGGACTTGGGGTCATGACCGGACCAAGAAGTAGACTACGAAGAACCTACTTCCTACTGCCCCCCAAAAATGTTTACGTAGAGTCATCTAGAATCAGCTCCGGAGAATGAGCCTGTTTTTGGTGTAACACAAGTTTATACACATATAATTATTAAGTTATTTTAAAGTTGTTACAGAAAAATATGACTTCAAGCTGCGATGGCGTCTCGGGAAGTCAAAGCTGTCAGCCTTAGTTATGCCCGCTACTACAGTATGTCTAATGACACACACTGCTTTTGTCTTCAATCCAGATGTCATCTATTGATGGGAACATTTGATCTGCAGGTGCATTAGTGTCTTTATATGCCAAAACAAATTCAGCAGAGAACATAAGATTTGAGGGGGTAATGCTATTTTAGTCTTTTAAGGTAACCATCTCAATTGTTGTCACAAAGGTGACAACAGCGTTTAAATCAATGACAATATTTCAAAACTAGAACAATTTTTCCTCAAACAGCCGGGCCAAGAGATTTCAGAAAAAATATTTTGCAGACACAATTACAGTCCTGGCATTTATGTAACAAATGTTTGGAGGTTTTCTTTATTTTACCTTTTGACATCATGTATCTTAAGAAAAAGAATCTTCAAAATGAAGAATCATCAGGTCCAAGATGTTTGGGCAAATCCACCCGTGGGGCTGCGTTCAGTTGCAGAGACTTCTCATCAGAGACCAGAGAAAATCTCAAATTTTTTGTCCAACAATGGGACCCATTGACATTAGTGATTTGATGGGTCAGTTTTCTGTTCTTGTTGTGACGGACCAGAAGAACAGACAAATTGACACAGATGTGAACGTAGTCTAAGAACATTTTAAGGGAATTGCATACATTAACCATGCTGTCCAGTCTAGGGGTAGCATGTTACATGTCCATTCTGGTCTTAGGAGTCCAATAGGTGGTCCTACTTAGTGATTGACCACTATCTCTATATGGACACTTGAACAAGAAAGGCTCCCAATCACTGAGAAGGACCGCCCACTGGACTCCTAAGTCCAAAATGAGCTGGAATTTAGGTAAATAAATGAGAACCTCCTTGTCTATGTTTTCCTCATGTACTTGTGCTCCAATGCTATTCCTGCTTATCTACTTTTTTCTCCTACGTGCTCCCCATCCTGTTAGTTGTCCTTCTGTCCATTGGTGCCAGATATCGGTGCCATGCACCTTGGTGTCCATGCCCTGGAAGGGTGAAGCAGTGTAGCAAACCAGTGACGAGGAGAGAGCCCATAATATTCAATGGGGGGAATTTATTCAGCCCGGCTCTGGCCTCTTAATAATTTTGGCGCACCATGGGAGGGTCTGTATGGCAGAATTAAAATCTATGCCAGTCAAGGACTAGCTGCTCATCTTTCCAGCCAAGAGATGAGGATCCTGAACAAAAGACTTCCCAGGATCATCTTCGCAGAGATTCCTAGTAGGTTACATAAACTTGGGTTTTCAAATGGAACAACTCCTCTAAAGCGCTTGTCCCATGAACAACACTCTCTCCACTGGCTAGAGATAAGTGTCTGGAGGTCCCGCCATTTGGATCCACACCCAATCATGACAATACGAGTCCCATTTCCACCCATTTGCTGCTGCTGCTCGAGTCATCTTTAGGGTATTATAAAGGGTAGCCAAGTACAGTAGTAAACTATCTTCATGAGTCCAACAGTGTTGAATCGAACAACCACAGACATGCGCAGCCATGATCATGGTGGTCTAGTGGGACCCCCAGTGATTAGACATTTATCTCATATCCTGTGCATAGGAGATAAAATCTATAAAATAAATACATTATAAGTATATTTCATAACTATAGAAAAAAACTTGGACCACAGGTTAACTTGCCACTGCAATCTATCACGGCTAAGCAAATGAACATGACATTCTTAGTTCAAATTTTGCTCCAACTCTATAAGACCATTTGCCAATTCATGGCGATCTCTTTCAAGAGGGTCTCTACTCTACTCTAGAGGCGGAAAGATGTAGATTTCAGACCTACAGGGCAATATGGATGAAAAAAGACACAGAAAACAAGACATACGATAAAAGAGAGGTCTTCGTCATGGAAGAGTAATGTAAAACAGTAACAATGGAAAACCTTCTGATTAAGATGGGCGGTGGGGACACTAGACTAAAATAGAAATGTTTGGCAAAGTCTCAGATTGCTCGGTCTTTCCAAAAGGCAATCAAACGTTACTTTTTACTATCCATGTTACCGCTCACATTTCCCATTGCTATTGTGCGTAGAATGGCATCTATCAACCACTAATCAGCTCGTGTCTTTTATAGAACAATGAAGAGATAATTCCCTGTTGACCCTGGGACCTCAGCGAAGAACACAAATACCCTGATTTAAGAATTAGAAAATATATACAAAAATAAGAAAAATAGGTCCTGTAAATAGGTATTGATAAGGGCTACTTGGAAAGTCTATAAAAAAAATAGTAAAATAAAAATGAATACATTTTTCAGTAAAACAAATGCACCAACCTAGTCCATCCCTGAAATACTTGTTTTGGCTTAACAAGATTTTCTGAGACTTGAATATTGATGACTTACCCTTTAGATAGGTCATCAATATGTGACTAGTGAGGGCCCAATACCTGAGACTTCCGCAGGTCATCTGGTTGAAGAGGCTGCAACGTCATATATATCATAGTTACAGTGCTTGGTATTGTAACTCAGTCCCATTCGCTTGAATGGGACTGGGCTGCTGCACCAAGTGACTCCTGACTGTGACATCATCAGCACATGGAAGAGGCTGCAGCGCTCTTTAAAATAGCTGAATGGTGGGAGGTCCTGGATGTTGAACCCCCATTGATCGTAAGGATAGGTCCTGGAGAACACCATTAACTGGATCATAGATTTCTGACCAAAGGATGTTAAGAGGGTTGTCCATGATAACAAAAACATTGCAGGGGAAATGCATGGTTGGCCATAGACTTGCATGACAAAATCAGCTGTTTGCAAGCTGTGTCGGGATTGGGAGAAGACCATTCTCATAAGGGTTGGCTCTGATAGGACATTCCCTTTAAAGTACAGTCATGAAAATAGTAGCTTTTAGGCATGAGTATTATGTCAGTACGTCTTCACCCAACTGAGGGTCTAAAGATAAGGAAGATAGACAAAAATATATCCGCGTTACGTTCTGGTAAAACCGACCTTCATCTATTGAACTGGACAGGGCCATAGCTTTGAGTGGTGGATCTTGCTGACCTGCTCTGCTCTTGTTGCTGGAGATAACAAGACTACAGGACTCTACCTGATGTAGGACTTCCTCTGTTCATATCTTCTATATAAAGGGTTTGGCCAAGGTTGGATATTGATGGCCTATCCTCAGGAAGGGTCATCAATATTGGGTTGGTGGAGGTGCGACGCCTGTCATCCTACCAATCAGCTGAGCACAGTGTACGGAGCTGGAGGCGGATGATTCCATACACTGTATAGTGGCCATGCAGTGCTATATGGGAAACCACTTATGGCCCCATACATTGCGATGATAGATTGGGGTGCCGCATGTTGGACCCCCACTGATATGATAATGATGACTTATTCTGAAGTACAGGCTGTCAATAACAAGGCATGGCCAATTCCTTAAAACTTGGGGTTGCTGATGCCAACAAAAAACGTGTACCGGCCACTGAAAGGAAAATTCAATATTTCATGGCAACGTCATGAGGCAACTCCTTTAACAGAACACTTTTTATTTTCCCATCTAATAAAAATGTAAACCATATAAGATTTACTGCACCTTGTACTGCGAATTTCAGCTCCTTTACGTCAGTCACCGTGTTCCTCTTTTCTGGAGTCTTCTTTTCAATCCTTCGATTAATTCTCCTTTTTTTGGTCTCTCCCCAGAGATTCGAGCCACCGTGCATGCTCGGGATGTTGAGAATTGCAATTCCTTCAAGAGAGATATTTCCAAGATCCATCTGAATCCCATCACACTGTAAGGAACACATGAGTATTATTAATCCAAGTTTTTCCATTTCAGGCAAAGGTCTCAAGAAATCGGAAACTCACTTTCAGAAATAAATATCCACAAATTAACCCCTTACTTTTCTATACTCTCTGAATAAGCATAGCCAAAGTACAATGTAACATATCCTCACAGTATAAAGCTAGGGCTACACAGTGGTTGGGGGCCGCACAAGATGAAATGTATCATTGTAAAAATTGCAACGTACAATACTGAGTGTGGTTGTGTTTAAATTCTGAAGATTTGGATTTCTACTGAAAGTTGCAATTCTATAACTTGTGGGTCACGCTATCATTAGTTGTGTGTGACATTGTGAGCTTATGTTACGTGACCACAAGTGGCTATGTAGCCTAGCCTAATACTTTAGCACATGGGTCCATATTCACATACAGCCACATGACCCACTGACTTCTTTCTCCACTGATCAGGCCTTTTCTCTGCTTACCCTTACTTTGCTAAACTGACTTTCACTCTGCAAATGTCTGCTATATCCCTCATAAGACAGACTGCATACATGTCTATAGTAGTCTATGGCAAGGAGAAATGAGCAGATATATACAGAAGCAGAAAAAGAAGCTTAGTCTGATACTGGAGCTAAATTGGTGCTTTCTTTCACAACCAAAGTACTTAACTCACATCAGTACAGTTCAGTATTTCTCTATATATGTCCTGTATGGTCCTGGGGCTGTTTCAGAGAAAAAATTACAGAGCACATTCTCCTTACTGTGAGCATTGTATGGCTATTAGTCTGCACCCACCAGCTCAGGAAGAACTGCAGACTACAGACAAATGGGAAAACTGCTAAAGTGGAGACAAAATCTGTCCTTAACCTTAAAGGATTTGTCCACCTAATTAACAATAACAAAAACCCCCACATAGAATGCTATAAAATATTACTCACCTCAATAACACGGCTGACATTGTGATGCGCCCTGTTCTTCCTATTCAAAAGATGATCTGTCACCCCTGATGTGACCACTGTGGCCACTTACTAGCTAAAACAGTGACCTCAGCAATTCTAAAGTGATTGGCTGCAGTAAGTCACATGTCCATGTCGGCATGTCCTCATTGGAGCAGGAAAACAGGTGGGAAAGTGTCAGTACAGGAACATCAGGGAAATGGTAAGGTGAATATTACTTCTTATTTTATAGCATTCTAAGCAGTTTCCCAATATTTAGGTGTTTGGACAACCCCTTAAATAGCATAAGAGGGGGGGAAGTATCAAAATAGAGTAGGAGGGCAACAGAGCACTTGACTTCATTTACTGGTCCTAATGGAACCCATCACAACCAGTAATGTACAGTGTTGTAGCATTATAATAATGGGAATGGAAGAAATCCGTCTTCTGGGTGCGGCGCTCTCATTACCACATTGGCCCTTTAAGCCTGTAGACACCAGCGAGCTGGATCTATAATGAATGGTCCTACACCTGAAGATACCGGGTTATATATAGACTCCTAATCACAGTAATCAAAGAGCCGGGAAGATTTCACATAATTAGAAATGCATTTAAGGAAATGACCAACACAATGTTCTACTGAACAGCGAACAACAACTTCCTCCATCTTCTGTTACATTAGTATCGGTGATAGTAGCTGAAAGCTCGATCGGCACCAGGGCTGCAACATAAATAAAATATATAGATGGCCTGAGAGATGATCAATGTCTGTTCTGTATGAAGTGCTAAAGCCTTTCAGATCCTTACTGTCCTGGATGATAGCGCAAAGCTCAGGAGGGAATCGGCAAATATACATATATACGTTAAATTAGACATAGCGAGGATTGGTGTGGAAATACCATCAGTGATTAGCGGCAATATCCTCGCTGATCTAATGTACTGTACACTCACTTACAAGAGCACCAAAATAAGGTGGAAAGAAAATGTAAGAATATTCTTAACTATACAATAAACAGATTATAGGCAGGACTGGAGAAGAGGAAAAAGTTATTGTATAAAGTTGGTGAAGTTAGGAAGATAAGGGCACAAGGCAAGATGGTCGCTTAGGCATTGTTCACACAGGGTTGGTACTGAATACCCAGAACTCTGTAGAATGTCTACAATGATCACACAGATTGGTGAAAGAACAGGAAGTCACATGGGAGTGGTTCCTGATTGGCTGCTCCTACTTCACTTCCTGTCCCCAGAAGAAGCATGACAGGAAAATTGCAAGTTCTTTAAGTCTAGGTTCACATCTGCGCCCAGCTCTCTTCTGGGGGACTCAAAAGACAGAGAGATGGAACAATAAAACAGCGGTTACCCATGGACACTGGTGGACCACATACACTATAATGGGGACCACCAGGTATCTGAGGTTTTTATACTGAAACTAGCGGAGAGAAAACTCCTCCATGATGGACTTTCCTCTCCACCAATTTTTGGCGCAGATGTGAACTTATATGGTATTATATATATAGTATTATAGTAGTTATATTCTTATACATAGGGGCAGTATTATAGTAGTTATATTCTTGTACATAGGGGTAGTATTATAGTAGTTATATTCTGGAAGGCAGTATTATAGTAGTTATATTCTTGTACATAGGAGTAGTATTATAGTAGTTATATTCTTGTACATAGGAGCAGTATTATAGTAGTTATATTCTTGTACATAGGAGCGGTATTATAGTAGTTATATTCTTGTACATAGGAGGTAGTATTATAGTAGTTATATTCTTGTACATAGGAGCAATATTATAGTAGTTATATTCTTGTACATAGGAGCAGTATTATAGTAGTTATATTCTTGTACATAGGGGGTAGTATTATAGTAGTTATATTCTTGTACATAGGAGGCAGTATTATAGTAGTTATATTCTTGTACATAAGGGGCAGTATTATAGTAGTTATATTCTTGTACATAGGGGGTAGTATTATAGTAGTTATATTCTTGTACATAGGAGGCAGTATTATAGTAGTTATATTCTTGTACATAGGAGCAGTATTATAGTAGTTATATTCTTGTACATAGGAGCAGTATTATAGTAGTTATATTCTTGTACATAGGAGCAGTATTATAGTAGTTATATTCTTGTACATAGGGGGTAGTATTATAGTAGTTATATTCTTGTACATAGGAGGCAGTATTATAGTAGTTATATTCTTGTACATAAGGGGCAGTATTATAGTAGTTATATTCTTGTACATAGGGCAGTATTACAGTAGTTATATTCTTGTACATAGGAGCGGTATTATAGTAGTTATATTCTTGTACATAGGGCAGTATTATAGTAGTTATATTCTTGTACATAGGAGGTAGTATTATAGTAGTTATATTCTTGTACATAGGAGTAGTATTATAGTAGTTATATTCTTGTACATGGGAGTAGTATTATAGTAGTTATATTCTTGTACATAGGAGCAGTATTATAGTAGTTATATTCTTGTACATAGGAGGTAGTATTATAGTAGTTATATTCTTGTACATAGGAGTAGTATTATAGTAGTTATATTCTTGTACATAGGAGTAGTATTATAGTAGTTATATTCTTGTACATAGGAGTAGTATTATAGTAGTTATATTCTTGTACATAGGGGGCAGTATTATAGTAGTTATATTCTTGTACATAGGGGGCAGTATTATAGTAGTTATATTCTTGTACATAGGAGCAGTATTATAGTAGTTATATTCTTGTACATAGGAGTAGTATTATAGTAGTTATATTCTTGTACATAGGAGCAGTATTATAGTAGTTATATTCTTGTACATAGGGGCAGTATTATAGTAGTTATATTCTTGTACATAGGAGCAGTATTATAGTAGTTATATTCTTGTACATAGGAGTAGTATTATAGTAGTTATATTCTTGTACATAGGAGCAGTATTATAGTAGTTATATTCTTGTACATAGGAGTAGTATTATATTAGTTATATTCTTGTACATAGGAGCAGTATTATAGTAGTTATATTCTTGTACATAGGAGGTAGTATTATAGTAGTTATATTCTTGTACATAGGAGTAGTATTATAGTAGTTATATTCTTGTACATAGGAGTAGTATTATAGTAGTTATATTCTTGTACATAGGAGTAGTATTATAGTAGTTATATTCTTGTACATAGGGGGCAGTATTATAGTAGTTATATTCTTGTACATAGGGGGCAGTATTATAGTAGTTATATTCTTGTACATAGGGGGTAGTATTATAGTAGTTATATTCTTGTACATAGGAGCAGTATTATAGTAGTTATATTCTTGTACATAGGAGTAGTATTATAGTAGTTATATTCTTGTACATAGGAGCAGTATTATAGTAGTTATATTCTTGTACATAGGAGCAGTATTATAGTAGTTATATTCTTGTACATAGGGGCAGTATTATAGTAGTTATATTCTTGTACATAGGAGCAGTATTATAGTAGTTATATTCTTGTACATAGGAGCAGTATTATAGTAGTTATATTCTTGTACATAGGAGTAGTATTATAGTAGTTATATTCTTGTACATAGGAGCAGTATTATAGTAGTTATATTCTTGTACATAGGAGTAGTATTATATTAGTTATATTCTTGTACATAGGAGCAGTATTATAGTAGTTATATTCTTGTACATAGGAGGTAGTATTATAGTAGTTATATTCTTGTACATAGGAGTAGTATTATAGTAGTTATATTCTTGTACATAGGAGTAGTATTATAGTAGTTATATTCTTGTACATAGGAGTAGTATTATAGTAGTTATATTCTTGTACATAGGGGGCAGTATTATAGTAGTTATATTCTTGTACATAGGGGGCAGTATTATAGTAGTTATATTCTTGTACATAGGGGGTAGTATTATAGTAGTTATATTCTTGTACATAGGAGCAGTATTATAGTAGTTATATTCTTGTACATAGGAGTAGTATTATAGTAGTTATATTCTTGTACATAGGAGCAGTATTATAGTAGTTATATTCTTGTACATAGGAGCAGTATTATAGTAGTTATATTCTTGTACATAGGGGCAGTATTATAGTAGTTATATTCTTGTACATAGGAGCAGTATTATAGTAGTTATATTCTTGTACATAGGAGTAGTATTATAGTAGTTATATTCTTGTACATAGGAGCAGTATTATAGTAGTTATATTCTTGTACATAGTAGCAGTATTATAGTAGTTATATTCTTGTACATAGGAGTAGTATTATAGTAGTTATATTCTTGTACATAGGAGTAGTATTATAGTAGTTATATTCTTGTACATAGGAGTAGTATTATAGTAGTTATATTCTTGTACATAGGAGTAGTATTATAGTAGTTATATTCTTGTACATAGGGGGCAGTATTATAGTAGTTATATTCTTGTACATAGGGGGCAGTATTATAGTAGTTATATTCTTGTACATAGGGGGTAGTATTATAGTAGTTATATTCTTGTACATAGGAGCAGTATTATAGTAGTTATATTCTTGTACATAGGAGTAGTATTATAGTAGTTATATTCTTGTACATAGGAGCAGTATTATAGTAGTTATATTCTTGTACATAGGAGCAGTATTATAGTAGTTATATTCTTGTACATAGGGGCAGTATTATAGTAGTTATATTCTTGTACATAGGAGCAGTATTATAGTAGTTATATTCTTGTACATAGGAGTAGTATTATAGTAGTTATATTCTTGTACATAGGAGCAGTATTATAGTAGTTATATTCTTGTACATAGTAGCAGTATTATAGTAGTTATATTCTTGTACATAGGAGTAGTATTATAGTAGTTATATTCTTGTACATAGGAGCAGTATTATAGTAGTTATATTCTTGTACATAGGAGCAGTATTATAGTAGTTATATTCCTGTACATAGAAGCAGTATTATAGTAGTTATATTCTTGTACATAGGAGGAGTATTATAGTAGTTATATTCTTGTACATAGGAGCAGTATTATATTAGTTATATTCTTGTACATAGGAGCAGTATTATAGTAGTTATATTCTTGTACATAGGGGGCAGTATTACAATAGTTATATTATTGAAGACAGGGGGCAGTATTATTGTAGTTATATTGAGCAGGGTACAGCATTGAGCACAGGAGACATATATGATATTTCTGCTCTGATAATATATGAGATTTTCAAACTTAACAATATATATTTAGTCATTTTTACATTTTGAACCCCTTTCCTATACACTTTAGGAATTATTGATAACATCAGTTACGCTGTCAAACCAGGGACCATCCCACAAGTTTAGGGACAGGGGACATTTATTAGCGTACCTTGTGACATCCACCAATCTGGCTATCCATCACTTTAGACTTGAAGGTCCGCTGACCGTTCCCACAACCTGCCCAGAATATCCCTAATTGTTAAACTAGTGCCGGATTTTATTTAACTTATTGGCTTAAAAAAATGGAGATTGTTTGATAAAAATTCTCCTCATGCCTTCTCCGACTTCTATACATTTCAGATAAAAAGATATTAATTTCATAATTAAAAGTAATCTTGTGTAAATACCCTGCAGGCCTCAATGAATCAAACACATACTGTGTGTCAGACTTCCCACTGTCTTCAAGTGGAATGTACTGGATAGATAATTAGATAGTACACATTTTCCAGGCTTATTTGCATGCATATTATATTTTTTGCACACTGACAAGCAGCAGTAACAACAAAAGTCAGATTACCACAGGGAATTCCCACAAAGAAGTCTTCATTCCTTATAATTTACAGCCTAAATTAAAATAATTTGATCTTTGACAAGGATGAAATGTCAGACAGCATGGGGTCTCCTACAAGCCACGGCCTGTGGATTCTGAAATCTGCCTAATTTATGTCACTCACTTCATAATACATATTTAAGTATTACACAAAAAAGACAATAAATATGCAATCTGGCACCTTTGGTATTTTCCTGCTGTTAATTTATAAAGGTCTGGAGTCCCCAAACCAACTGGAATGATTGAAATGGGGGGCGACGCCTTCGGACCAGCGCTGAGAAGGTATCGGCTGCTATTTTCACTTAATATTGAGCTCAGCGGGACGCACGATACGGCAATTATTCAGCTTGTCATCGGAACCCCATTGTGACTAGTTAGGCTAGCTAGTCTTCACAATTAGCGAGAGGACCTCTCATTAACACCGCGTAGGGAGAGATTAGTTTGCACTTTTGCAGTTGGTAGCGAGGTCGTACAGTGACAGAAGTGGGAATGGGGTGTTGATGGGGTGACAGTACAGCATGGAGTCTTGTAGTCTGAATGGTGCAGAGTGGAGGATCCATTGTGATACTGTAGATGGTGTCTGTCCACAGAAAGCTCAAGATTACAGGGCTTTGGCTCTAGCAATGGTCCTGTCTTGATCTGTTGCACCCTCTGACTAATAGGGTGAATTCCTTCTATTACTTGATATTAATCAGTTGCATTTTATATATTTTTCTCACTTCTCTGTGGCCCTATAACACACCAGTCATTAAAGACAGTGTTTGTTACAATGGTTTGCCAACAACAATGAGACATTGTAACAATGTTTCCCAAAGCTTGGACCATCACTGATCATCTATCATTGGTGGGGAAACCTGAAAGTAAGTGTTCAATTCCCCTGCAGTGCCATCACTGGAGAAAAGAGGCATTACACAGTTCTCATTACAAAGGCTGCCTGTATAATGGTGTAGAAATGAGAGCTCCAGAGTCCTAGTGTAATGTACATATATAACATTACTTATCTTACACTGATCCTACTATTCTGCTGGTGCAGTCACTGTGTACATACATTACATTACTTATCCTGTACTGATCCTGAGTTACATCCTGTATTATACTCCAGAGCTGCACTCACTATTCTGCTGGTACAGTCACTGTGTACATACATTACATTACTTATCCTGTACTGATCCTGAGTTATATCCTGTATTATACTCCAGAGCTGCACTCCCTATTCTGCTGGTACAGTCACTGTGTACATACATTACATTACTTATCCTGTACTGATCCTGAGTTACATCCTGTATTATACTCCAGAGCTGCACTCACTATTCTGCTGGTGCAGTCACTGTGTACATACATTACATTACTTATCCTGTACTGATCCTGAGTTACATCCTGTATTATACTCCAGAGCTGCGCTCACTATTCTGCTGGTGCAGTCACTGTGTACATACATTACATTACTTATCCTGTACTGATCCTGAGTTACATCCTGTGTTATACTCCAGAGCTGCGCTCACTATTCGGCTGGTGCAGTCACTGTGTACATACATTACATTACTTATCCTGTACTGATCCTGAGTTACATCCTGTATTATACTCCAGAGCTGCGCTCACTATTCTGCTGGTGCAGTCACTGTGTACATACATTACATTACTTATCCTGTACTGATCCTGAGTTACATCCTGTATTATACTCCAGAGCTGCGCTCACTATTCTGCTGGTGCAGTCACTGTGTACATACATTACATTACTTATCCTGTACTGATCCTGAGTTACATCCTGTATTATACTCCAGAGCTGCGCTCACTATTCTGCTGGTGCAGTCACTGTGTACATACATTACATTACTTATCCTGTACTGATCCTGAGTTACATCCTGTATTATACTCCAGAGCGCGCCCACTATTCTGCTGGTGCAGTCACTGTGTCTACTTCCTTATCCTGTCTGATCGGGTCACCCTGTATTATACTCCAGGCTGCGCTCTATTCGGCTGGTGCAGTCACTGTGTACATACATTACATTACTTATCCTGTACTGATCCTGAGTTACATCCTGTATTATACTCCAGAGCTGCGCTCACTATTCGGCTGGTACAGTCACTGTGTACATACATTACATTATTATCCTGTACTGATCCTGAGTTACATCCTGTATTATACTCCAGAGCTGCGCTCACTATTCTGCTGGTACAGTCACTGTGTACATACATTACATTACTTATCCTGTACTGATCCTGAGTTACATCCTGTATTATACTCCAGAGCTGCACTCACTATTCTGCTGGTGCAGTCACTGTGTACATACATTACATTACTTATCCTGTACTGTCCTGGGGTTACATCCTGTATTATACTCCAGGCTGCGCTCACTATTCTGTTGGTCAGTCACTGTGTACATACATTACATTACTTATCCTGTACTGATCCTGAGTTACATCCTGTATTATACTCCAGAGCTGCGCTCACTATTCTGCTGGTGCAGTCACTGTGTACATACATTACATTACTTATCCTGTACTGATCCTGAGTTACATCCTGTATTATACTCCAGAGCTGCACTCACTATTCTGCTGGTACAGTCACTGTGTACATACATTACATTACTTATCCTGTACTGATCCTGAGTTACATCCTGTATTATACTCCAGAGCTGCGCTCACTATTCTGTTGGTACAGTCACTGTGTACATACATTACATTACTTATCCTGTACTGATCCTGAGTTACATCCTGTATTATACTCCAGAGCTGCACTCACTATTCTGCTGGTGCAGTCACTGTGTACATACATTACATTATTTATCCTGTACTGATCCTGAGTTACATCCTGTATTATACCCCAGAGCTGCGCTCACTATTCTGCTGGTGCAGTCACTGTGTACATACATTACATTACTTATCCTGTACTGATCCTGAGTTACATCCTGTATTATACCCCAGAGCTGCGCTCACTATTCTGCTGGTACAGTCACTGTGTACATACATTACATTACTTATCCTGTACTGATCCTGAGTTACATCCTGTATTATACCCCAGAGCTGCGCTCACTATTCTGCTGGTACAGTCACTGTGTACATACATTACATTACTTATCCTGTACTGATCCTGAGTTACATCTTGTATTATACTCCAGAGCTGCGCTCACTATTCTGCTGGTGCAGTCACTGTGTACATACATTACATTATTTATCCTGTACTAATTTATCCTGAGTTACAGGATATTGATAATTATGATTTTTTTTTCTCATAGATTGTAATGCAGAAAAACATTGAAATATTAAATTTCACTTACTTCTATTTCAATTGCTTCATGAAGCTTTTTACATGTGGCGGAGAACGTTTCAGATGTGCCAAATTCAAAATACCAAAATTTATTCTTCATTCTGAAAAATAAATGAATATAGAGATCATTGCACCCCCTCTGTAGGATTTTAGATTTTGGGTTGTTATCTTGTATGGATGCGCTCATTAGGATTTGGAGACAAGGTGGATAGAAGACATTTAATCCAATGTTCTAGGTCGCGTTTCTTCATTTCAGGTCCGGTTCTTTCTCTAGCAATCTGCCAATCTTTATTAACATCAAGAGAAGTAGCTTTATGTACAATAAATTGGGCAGTGGTGCGTCGAGTGGACTGAATTCTAAAACTAAAAACCCAAAAGTAAAATAGGTTGTCCCAACTGGACAATGTATTCTCTAAAGCGAACCATCCTGGGCAACCTTGTGGTCATCTTGGGTCCTGATGTGGAAACCAACAGTGACAAGATGTATGATATGGTTAAATGGAGGATCATGTAATATGTGGCTTGCATTGGCATAACGATAGGGGTCGGAGTGGTTGCAGTTGTGATTGGTCCCATAGCCAGAGGGGCCCACAGGTCACCCTCAACACACTACAGCTAATAAAACTTCTTTGATCTCCTTTCTGATTCGCTTTGATGGTTGTTAGTCTGTGCATTGTAGATGTATTCCCCCTGCCCTCTGGTGCACTGGAGTGAGAAGATTTAAGATACACATCCTTTCATTGTCAGAAAGGAGAAAATTAACCTTTTAATGCCAAAATGAGCAGTTGGTCAGCAGCATATAGTCAAGGAGCGATTCTTTATTGGGAGGCTACAACACAAAGATTACTATATGGTGGGCACCAACAGGGTATGGGAATGATGGGAAGCTTGTGTGCACAGACATGTTGTGAAGAAGTCTTCATGGTGGCCTGGGTCAGATAGAGAAGAAAAGGAAATGTAACTTGTGCTGCAATAGACGGTAACACGTGGTAAGTGCCTAACAGTCATTAGGAAAGGTTGCACAGACGGGCCCAAGCTGAGTGTCTGTAGCAGTGACTGCAAAGGCTTGCTGTGTCCTCCAAAGCCTAAGACACTCTTTGTAGTATCTCTGTGCTTAGCTAATGTAAGAAGTTTCAAGCTCTCTGTGTGATATCCATATGGGGTGACCTCTGTAATGTATTTCATGGGGATGTAATGTCTCACAGCAGCAAACACTGTATCACTAGGATATGCCATTACTTTATGATCATTGGGGGTTTGACTTCAGGCATCATTGCAGGACACGGAAATGAAGGATTTCAGTCTCTTTTAGAATAAGGGGTTTACATTACTTCCCTGCACATCATCCATGCTGCAGTTCCCTGCACTGCCAGAGAGCTTAGAAGAAGAAGCATCTCTAAACCAGCACTGCAGTCTGTTCACTCTCTGGATCGGTGGCGGTCTATCCTCTGTGACCCCCTCCGATCATACAGTAATGTTATAGTCATACACCATCATTTCATAGAATGGGAATAACGCTGTCAGTAAGTTACAGGGCGCTGAGATCGCAAATATTTATTACGCTTACCTATATAGCACCAAAATATTCCACAGCACTTTACAGATATTGGCATCACTTTTGTGGCCCCAACAGGGCAAACCATCTAAATTTCCTACAAGTAGAGAGGAGCAAACCAATTTTCCAAAGACAAAATTTTGGGGGTTTGTCACTGGGAACCAGAAATGAAATTATTATACTTTGGGGTCTCTTCAGAATGGCCCAATCCCTGGCACAGAGACCGGGGACCCCTGGGGATTACATAGTAATTTCACTTCTGGTGAAATAAACTAGAGAGGCAAACCCAAGACGAAATTACTCTTCGGAGGTTCGCCCATCTCTACCTATAAGTGTGTCTTTGGAGTACGAGAATAGTGTTAGAGTACCTGGAGAAAACCCACATGAGCACGGTGAGAATGTACAAGCTCCAGGCAGATGTGGTCCTTGTTTGGATTTGAACTCAGTTTGCAAGGTAACCGGGCTAACCACTGAGCCACCATGATATCAATGTCTTTCATTCTATAGAATTGTTTTCAGTTTTTTCTGTTTCAAACACGTTCATTTCCATCCACGGACGCGCGTCTATTATGTAGCCCTTTCTGGAGTTACCTTGCTCTGCACTTCAGTGCTCAGGGATAGTTTGGAAACTACTTATGCATAAAAAGTGCCAGAGTGTGTTTGGAAAGTTGGACACGGTTCACCGGCGGCCATGAATGGGCCTCTTTATTAGCTTTTGCTTACTACTAAGTTTGCTGCAGCATGAAAAAAGTAAACACAGCTAAGGTTCACCGAGAGAGTGAGGGCTTCAAGAAGGAGCCGTCCTGGGCCCCTGGGCTCTCGCCGGACACATGTCTTATTAAAAGGGTCTTTAGTCAATTGGTTGTGAACCGTAGTAAAATAATGAGGGCTCCAGAAACTTTATGCCAGTTTTATTTTTTTGTTATTTATTTATTTAATAGTTTTTTTCTTTTATATATTTTACACATTTTTTTTTTTTTACTTTGTCCTGGTAGCTTATAAAATTTCCAAAAATTTCCATTAAATTTATTTTTGATTTTTTTTTTTCAACATGAAACAACATTAACATTTTTTTTTTTCTTTTATATTTAAAATAAATAGGACAAATTATTTACCGAATTTCAGAAAAATATCAAAGTTGATATTAATATAATAAACTTCTTAATACCTTTAGAAATTTTTGTCCCCACCAGATATATTACGTAACATAATATATTTTTAGTTATTGCTTAATTATATAGCGCCATCATATTTCACAAATTGTTAGGGCTCACAATCTAAGTTCCCTATCAGTAATCCCATATGCAAATGTGCGGAGAACTTACAAGGTCCAAGCAGATGTCCTTGGCTAGATCCAAAGTCAGGACTCCAGCCCTGCAAGGCAACACTGCTAACCACTGAGCCACTCTGCAGTGCAGAATCCTTAAAATTGTGCCCGCCTTATTTTGGACCAATGTGGCGGTACAATTTAGGTACACTTTGGTGCATATCAAGCCATGCCCACATCTCCCTGGAAATCCATACATAATAAAAGTGGTACAGAGCATGCACACTAGTTTCCTGGTGCAAATCCAGCCAGAAGTCTGGGCTTTTTTAGCTTAGTAAATCTCACACATATGGTCTTATTTTTAAATTTTATTTTGAAGTTTTTTTTTTTTTTTTGAGAAATATTTTGATGAGAATATAATTACAAATATAAAATAGCCTTTAAAATTACTTGCACTCATTTCCAGGGTTTCAATGCTACTAGTCAGCTAAAGTATACTTGCCAAGTGTCCAGAATTTGCCAGGACTGTGCCGAATTTTCTGAGGAAATCCTGGCAAATTTGAAGCATGTTCCAGCCTGAAAAGGAGGTGTTGTTTTCAATAATCTTCCAAAAAGTGGGCGACCCCCTTCTGTTTCCCAATGTTGGTAAGTAGGCAACATAACATGATGCTTACAGGGGTATTTGCACTTCATGGCATGATGACATATAATTGAGAACAGCAAATCGGTAAAGGTCCTGGAGGCTGCATCGCTCCTATCATACAGTGATGTCATATCCCATCAATATGCCATTACTCCATGAGATGGGAATACCCTTTCATGTAGCAGCAGAGAATAATCTAATAATAATAGAAATCATTCCCTTTTTATATAGAGTGACATGACTTCTCCTTTGGATTACAGACATAATATAAAGACGGCGTTGAACATGATGACAGTATATTAGGCAGTCACTTAGGATGTGAATGAAGACTGCCCACTTGAGTACGCCACTCTATTTGTGACACTGAAGTTCAATTAGAAAGGCAAAAATAGAAGTACAAATGTGAACAGTCATTTATATGCATAGGTTTTGCTAAACCGGGTAAATGTTCCATTTACATGAATGATTCCCACAAACAGCTATAATAAGGTTTAACTACTTATTGTGACCGTCTATTTATAGAGGAATTACCGCCTATTATTATACGAGTCTTGGACAAATCTGTTCCTGGTACTGGACTCCGTTTTGGTTCTTTTAAGGTTACTAAGTATATACTGTACAGGCGTCTTATTGTAATGTGGGAAATACAATTTATAGGTATATGGAGGACATTATGTTATCATGGATGTCTATATAGGGGTGTCACATGGTAGGCTCACCACCAAGCCATTAGAGGTAGCCTGTTTCTCATAATAGAGAAATAGTTAGGCTTTTGGGTGCAAGAAGTGATTAGAAAGGCCAGTACACCAGTTGCAAGTACACCCTAACCTTATGGCACGGAGTGATAAGTGTTCCAGTTATGTTGTTGTGAATACAAAGATTTGAGCTAAGCATTACCGCTGCCTGATTCTGAAGGAGCTGGACATAAAGAACTGTTGAATTATCAGACCCTTGCTGTTTGTTAACTCCAGATTGTCCCAAGAGACTATGTGTGAGATGAGATGGAGACTTCCTCCCCACAGGTGTGCTTCTGAAGACTGGGTGCAGCAAAATAGTTGATCATCTGTTATATGTGATGTTTATGGTTTCTGTTGTGTATGTTGCAAAAGACTTTGTAGTAAAATGTTATAAATCACAGTCAAGTACCTCCAGCATCTGTCCTCACTATATCTGCACATCATTACTGGGGCAGCACTGTAACCACCATAGGATCTCTGAGCCATAGTATTACCAAGAAAGGGATGGGCAAACCCATCTAAGATATTCAAGCCAGGCTGAGAAGGAAGCAATGAGGAATAAGCTTAGGGTTAACTGAGAGCTGGATCTTCCTCTATGGGGATAGAATGGTGGACTGACACAAAACTAGTAATGGAACCTACCAAAGCTTTAATCTGTGTCTCCTTGGCCCCAATGCAAAATCTGTCACAGCCCCCAGCTATCATGTGCCATACTGGTATCTTCTTATGTGGCAGAGGAGACTTGAGACCCCTCAGTCATCATGGCCTGGGGCAGCTGCTATCTCTGCAGCCCCTATAGCTGGCTCTGTACTATATTTTACAAAGTGAAGAAAATCCTGGACAGGACTGTAGCTGCTCCTATTTAAAGAGGACCTTTCACCATCTCCACCAACTCTTTGCATCCTTCAATAGGCTCCACTCCACTGAAGCAGCTGAATTTTTTTCTCTAGCCCCAACCACTCCTGACCATTCGGTGCTGTTATTTTCAGTCACAAATAGGCTCCCGACTGTAAGGTGGTTGGTCCTAACCTGAACCAGACAGGGATCGCCTACCTTGGGAATCCAAATTAGCATATTGGGTGCTAAAGCTACAGGATATGATTGCTCAGGAACGGTGGGGGCTAGAGAAAAAAAATTCCAACTGTGCTTAAATTAGTAGAGCGGAGCCTATTGAAGGATGCAAAGAGTTGGAGTTGGTGAAAAGGTGAAAAGAAATTGGATTAAGCATCTGATCACATCATGTCTGAACTATCTGTTGGTGGGATGTGTATACCTATCCAAAACATATATGTTTGACAGATGACTCTGACATATGCCATACAATGGGCATACTGTATGTTGGCCATAGGTGCCTGTATTTTTATAAAAGTGTAGTCAACACCAGACAGACACTCACAGAGCTATCCCAGTTCACATGCTAAATGTTCACTATGAAATGAATATAGCCTAATACCGCCCAAATACTACAATGCTCATAAAGGGAACAATCCGGGTGATTTAGGATACTAAACCACCCACTGGTCCAAGGGTTTATTGTCCCAAATAGCCATTTTTTAATGCCACCCATGCCCATGGTGCATTTCTTCAGTGAATCTGAAAGAGTACACATTGGCTTCAGTGCGCATGCGCTGGACCTCGGATACATGTACAGTGAAGCCAGTGGTGTATGTCCCTTACTTCACTAAAGAACTATGCAGGCGCTGGGAAAACCAGAGGTGAGTCCGATGCAACTCATCAGACTCATCTCTAGGTAAGTATAAAGGTTTGGGTTTTTTTAATGTGGTCCTGAGGGTGGTTCAGTGCCCCATATTGACCTGATGGGTTCCCATTAAATTTATACAACCAAACTGTGGCAAATAATAAAATCAGATAGAATTGTATAATCCTGCTACATGGTGCCTACAAAATACTGAACTAGTGGAAACCTGTAGTGAATTTACCATGGAAAGTTGCAGTGGGCTGTATGATGTTTATTACCCCGTGTTGCATCCGGCCGTCTGCCCTCCACGTATCGCACACAGCTGATCTATGGCGCTGTCTGGAAACAGTTGCTGCTGATGAACTAATTCTACTTTTAAATTGGTCTTGTGGCTTTTGGCAAGCATCTGTTTTGATAATTGAAGAGTCCAGCTTAAGCACCAGTGGAAAACTGTTCCTAACAAGCTCTCCGTGGTTACTAACTGCGTTCTAATTGAAGTGCTCGAACAAAATGTTACAAACCTGATTTGTACTTTACTCCGCAGTAAGATGCTATATGAGCCCAATAAACAGGTGAATACTAAATGCTATTTTTTTGCTACGACAAACCGAGACATTGTCATCAAAAAGGAAGAAGAATATCAGATGGGTAGTGGGAGAAATACTGATTTAAGGATTTATACCTGTCACATCTCTAAATTTGACTCAAAATTCAGACCTTGGTTTGGTACTAAGTTCACCAGGATGTGCACAAAAGTAGTCAAGAAAATGACCAACATTGTAGCGCTAGGTCTATACAAGTAGAAGTTGTCTTGTCTCCGGAACTCTAAATGTAGCAAAAATATTCCAGAATTATTTTATCCTATTCTATCTTATATTGTAAAGAAAACTGTAAGGAAGATCTGTCACTTTACCCTTCTCCATCTCACAATCCTCAGATCTAACTTGTCTCTAGCTGTAAGTAGGGGCGTAGCTATAGGGAATGCAGAGGTAGCATTCACAACTAGGAGCCTGGGAGGGCCCAATAGCCTCTCTACAATATAAGAAGATACCAGTATTATAGATACAACATGGTAAGTGGGGTCCCCATTAAAGATTTTGCATTGGGGTTCTGACACTTCCAATTATGCCTCTGACTGTAAGGCAACTGACTTCAGCAGAAGCTCTCCCCCACTGCTCTGTCAGCCATAGGAGACTGGAATGATAAGTCTTATTGAAATAATGTCCCATCTCAGCAGTCTTTCATCTGAAAAAAAGAAGGGATCAAGAAATAATTTGCGATTGTCCCATCATATAATGACCAACATATAATACATGGATGGCTCAAGTCTGCCATAGAGAAAACTGCTGCATGCCGAGTAGGGAACCTGCCTATCTAACATCAATTTACTTCTTTATTATATGTCAGAAAGGTCACCCATTTTCCCCTTTCCCGCTAAAATTCTTCATATCAGACTTGTCTCTTGCTGTAAGGCAACTGAGTTCCGCAGGAGCTCGCCCCCACTGCTGTCTGCCACCTCAGCAGTCTTTCATGTAAAAATAAAAGAGATCAAGAGAAAACCAAAAAAAATGGCTGACCCATGATATACTGGCCAGAAAGTAAGACAAGGATGGTCAGAGTCCATGAAAGAGAGACCCCCCCACCCCCACAATGGTGTCAATGTGCTCCTTGTTCAATATATTTCCTAGAATATCAGACATTCACCACTTTCTTCTCACAAACTTTAGATCAGACTTGTCTCTGGTTGTAAGGCAAGTGACTTCAGCAGGAGCCCTCCGCTACTCTGTCTGCCATAGGGGACCAGAAATACTAAGTCTTAGCACTTACTAAGGTTTGATCTAACCTCCAATATAAAAATAGAAAGGATGAGGAGAAAGCAAAAGGGTAAATAAACATTGTATAGTATATGGAAGACTGGGGTTCCATCAGAGCAAAAGCCACTGCTTGAAGAGCAGGGGACCCCCCACTAAGGTGTCCATATTCTAAAAACCTGGACTCAGCACCAGCATGGGCAGAGCGTCTTCCACCATCACTGGTCTGATGCATGACCTGCTACATCTTCTTGGTCTCAGGACCCATGGCAACCACCTTATCTTCGAACAAGCCCTTTAAGAGATTGCAATTGTCAGGGCATGCTGGGAGTTGTAGTTGGTGCTCCACAGGTTGAAGGTCGATGTTCTAAACAACAGTAAATTCATTGATGGATCACTAAAGAAATCTCACAATGTCTGTAAGAAAACAATGAATCTCTCATTTTGTCAATTTTGCTATAAAAATAAACATTACTTCGGCTTTTTTCTCCCCCATTAATGCCTAAATGTCCTCAAAAGGCTGATCAATATACATGCTCAGTCTCTGGGCTATTATTTAGCCATTACATATGGATTTTCTCAGGCTTGTCACACTCCTTGGGGCTTACCTGTAATCCAAGAGAACAAATGATAAATTTGTTATCTGGTCCAGTTCTCCTGTGAAAGTTTAAATGGACCATATCCATCAGGCGCCCTTGTTAAAGCACCATGACATCGTCTTCAACTAGCTGTGGAGTAATACGGATTAGCTATTTAACCCTTCTTATGTCAGACTGCACATTGTATGCAGTGAAAGGCAAGTGACTACCAAAATAAATTAGAACCTAATGTAACAATGTAGCAAATTGTGACAAAGATACATTTACTATTGAGTTACAGTTAGTTAGTTTTAATAATGTTGGACTGATCTTTAAGGATATGACATGGATTACATTACTTACCCTGTACTGATCCTGAGTTACATCCTGTATTATACTCCAGAGCTGCACTCACTATTCTGCTGGTATAGTCACTGTGTACATACATTACATTACTTATCCTGTACTGATCCTGAGTTACATCCTGTATTATACTCCAGAGCTGCGCTCACTATTCTGCTGGTGCAGTCACTGTGTACATACATTACATTACTTATCCTGTACTGATCCTGAGTTACATCCTGTATTATACTCCAGAGCTGCGCTCACTATTCTGCTGGTGCAGTCACTGTGTACATACATTACATTACTTATCCTGTACTGATCCTGAGTTACATCCTGTATTATACTCCAGAGCTGCACTCACTACTCTGCTGGTACAGTCACTGTGTACATACATTACATTACTTATCCTGTACTGATCCTGAGTTACATCCTGTATTATACTCCAGAGCTGCGCTCACTATTCTGCTGGTACAGTCACTGTGTACATACATTACATTACTTATCCTGTACTGATCCTGAGTTACATCCTGTATTATACTCCAGAGCTGCACTCACTATTCTGCTGGTGCAGTCACTGTGTACATACATTACATTACTTATCCTGTACTGATCCTGAGTTACATCCTGTATTATACTCCAGAGCTGCACTCATTATTCTGCTGGTTGTGATAGGAAACAAGTAACAAACCTGTTGTCAGACATACCACCAACATCTTAAGCTATATTCACACAAAAGTAAATAATAGCATCAAATTCAATCCAAGTGAATGGGGGCTATTCACATGACTGTTATTTTGACGGTCCTTTGTAAAGCACTACCAAAATATACTATAGGTTATGTCCTATTTTTGTCAATTTTCACAGACCCCTTCATACACTCAAATGTATGGGGTATCCGTGAAAATGGGTGCCCCTTGGGTGCAAGATTTTGCATCTTGGTCATGTGAATGTAGCCTTAGTTCCTTTAGTAGCAGGAAAGTTTAAGCCTGAAGCCTGCAGAATACTGAAGCTAGCATAGTGGAATATTATGGAGCCAAGAAGATGCTTTGGAACAGATGCCAAGATCATAGCCAGATTACCAAGTCAGGAGTCAAGTCAGATGCAGTTATAGACCAGGTACTATAGTAATGTATCACTCAGTTCTGAAATACTCTACATTTGTAAGGATTAAACTGTGAACTCCCAAAAAATTAAAATTTAAAGGGATTCACGTAGGAGTAAAAACAAAAATGACTTTTTTTCCATAAATATCCCTGCACTGGTCCATAGATTGTGTTTAGTATTGAATACAAGGTGGGTAAACTGCAATACCACACACAACCTGTTGACAAATGTGGCGCTATTTGTGATAGGAAGTAGCCATTTTTTTTTATAATCTTGGACGGTCCCTTTACAGCACTCTTCAGTGAAGGCAGTAGAGTAATACATCTATATACTGTTTTATTCTCTCACAGTAGTTAACATAGTCCAATCAATTGGTAAAACAAGGAAAGAAAATCTTTACGAGGCCAGGATAGTAAAGTACAGTATATATCAAACAGCCCCCTCAAATCAAGTTGAATTATGACCCAAGCGTCTCTGCTCTGAATAAAGGTTTTACTGAGCAGCTGGCATCACGTTCACTGCTAAAATGTTGGCAACATTTCCCACCAGACAACCTTGAATTAAGAATCAAAAGCAAATTGTGGTGTAAAGAGGCTTGGAGAAAATCTATAATCACTGCTAAGTGAGTTCATCAGTTATTTACCAGCCAGAGAAGTTCATTCTGTTTATAGCGAGCAGAGCTGGTGAGGAGAGGCATCGACTTTCAACCTCTGGTATCACCCAGCAGGAGAAAGATTCGGCCAGAAAGACGTATCCATCTTATAGAATGTATTAAAATGATATTGATTGTCCCACGATCCTTCAAGGTCATGGAATATCTCGTAGAAGGTGACGCTCCATGTTGTGGGAAACAGGCGAGAAGGTAGAAAACTTAGAAACAATTAGAATGGAAAGGGTTGTCCATTAGACAAGACCTCCACTGAGACCCACTCAATTTCTTTGATATTGCCAGGAGACTCACTCAGGACACACTTATCTTACCAATAATGAGGCCAATAGGTCACATGGAAATGGGTTTTATTAAAAGTTCAATCCACATGGTCGGTACTTGGTGAAGATTATAGAATGATGACCACAAAAAAACATAAAGTCATCCTGTAGTAGTAAAAATTCTATTTAGTCATTTCATAGCTTTAGTTGATTCTTGGAAACCAGTTGATGATGAATATGGCACCCAAAGTTGGAGAGGTCCATTAGATTATCAAAGGATCTTCCAGTAGGTCCAAGCTCGTATGCTATACTGGGCTCCAAATGTCCAGCAGATGACAACCCATTTAAAGCTGTCTATGGTTCACTTACCACTACTAGGTCTATTTAGGGGATGAGGAGCTGGAGAGGAGAGGCAACGACTTTCAACCTCGATATCACTGGAGCAGTAGAAAGATTAGGCCACAAAGATGTATCAATCTTATAGAACCCATTAAAATGTTACGATCAGGGGACCAAAGCAGTAACAGTTAACACAAGAACAAACAGCATAAAACTATATAGGAAATATCCTACAATAGAAAGCAGAGAAGATAAATGGGAAGCTTAAATACACAACAAACATATAATAGACCGTAACAACAACCTGCGGCAGGGAATACAAACCAGCAAAGACTGTGAGGCAATCACAGACAACCACACCCAAAAACAGGGAGAAGACCAAAATCATGTGTGAACAGACTCCTATCTACAGAAAATACTAAAAAACACTTCTGGCCATGTTTTCTCTTTAAAATGGCATCAGAAGGAACGGACGCTAACTGAGGCTAGATAGGAAAGTCTAGTAGAGAGAAATACTAACATTTAAGAGAAACCCTGTCTGTTCACACTTCAAAAACACTTGCCCGCAGTGAGAAGCCTAGAATCTAATATTCCTGCTACTCATGGTTTACATGCAGCAAATAACTACTGGAACTGGTTACTAGATCCAAGGTTTCAGGAAAGCAATGAGACTGAATCAGGCTGATCGCTGAATAGAAGATGACCCGCTCAGAGTCCAGACGAGACTGAGCTAAAAAGCTAACCCCAGAAACTCACATGACAACAAGAAACCAGGAAAAGGAAAAACCCGGAAAACAAAAACCAACAGAAACAAAACACAGAACCATAACATAAAATTATATTGATTGTCCTGTGCTCCTTCAAGGTCATGGAACATCTCGTAAAAGGTGACGCTCCATGTTGTGGGAAACTGGAGTTAAAGTAAAAAACTTTAAACAATGACAATAGAAAGGGATCATTATAGAACAATGACCCTAAATAAACCATAAAGGCATCCTAATCATTTCATAGTTTTAGTTCTTTCTCTGAAAAAATAGTTGACAATGAATATGGCATCCAGACATGGATAAACCCATCAGATTACCAAATAATCTTCTAGAAGGTCCAAGCTCATGCAATACTCGGCTTCAAATGTCCAGCAACCTTATTTAAGGATTGTTATGAAGCTGATCACTTGCCACTAGGGACTAGTAAATAAATCGTAAATTCATCCTAGTTATAGTTTTAGTTGTTTCATGGAAAACCAGTTGACAATGAATATGGCTTCCGGAGTTGGATAGGTTCTTCAGATTATCAAAGGATCTTCTAGTAGGTCCATGCTCTGATACAATACTGGGTGCCAAATACTCAACAGATGACAACTTCATTTATGGGAGGCCATGGAATTGATCACTAAAGTTTATTAGGTCTCTTTACGGGGTAGTTTCAAAACAACCTATTAGACCTTATTGATGGTTGCCCATTCTGACACTAGTGGCAGCCATTACAGGTCCAAGAATTCGCAAGGGTTGTTCTGTAGATTTTCAATGCTCCTGAATATTAAGTCTTCTTAGTTACACAGTAATAGATTACTGAGGCTAGATCACTTTATAACTAGATGTACAATTGTTGACATGCTTCCTCGAAAGACCATAGGAATGAGAAAAACCTCAAAACTTTGAGCCTAGCCAATTTGTAAACACATCTGTCATCCATATTAACCTGAATATGAATTCATAAATTCAGTTGGGGAGTGATGGGTGGGTGAAAAATGTTCTAATGAGTGAAACAAGGCACTTGAGAACATTTTGTCCAGATGGTTCTATAGAATAGTGTTTATCTATGTGTTCCAAAAGTTCTAAACAAAATGAGATCCAAGAGATCTCCAAATTCAGTCTTCTACGTCCACCAGATGTGTCCAGATCAAGAGAAGTGAGCTGACCATCTTCCTAATCTACATGGACCTGTTGAGTAAGATTAATTTCATTCCAAAGAGGTAAATGTTGACAATCTGCCCTTAAATATGGCCTACCTTTGGTGACATCACCACACAGTGACATTACTATGTGTGAATGTTGCCTGATCTCTCAGCTGAGTGTAAAAAACTGCAAAGAAATGGAAAGTAATTTGACAGCAGATAGCTTTAGTTGTGGTTGACTTTTTGGGTCACCACTTGTATGGGATGAATCCAGGACTTGTCAATACTAATCTAGTCTGTAGCCAGCAGGGTCTATATCTACTGGGGGTTTAGAGCTTGTGTCAGCACCCGGTCCCAAAAGGTCCCTCTGCCCCTTATGAACAGGTCTGTATCTAGTGATAGTTGGAGGGTTTTGGTCTAAATTTTACAATGGAGCCCAGGTGCTTCAAGTTACATTTCTTGGCACCAGTGCCAGATTTAGCCCAAACCTCCAAGTGATATTCAGATAGTCTTACCATGTAGCAAACTCTTTACCATTACATATTCTCCTGGCAGAGTTGCTGTGCATTAACGTATCATGGATCCCTGAGCCATGATAAGGCCCCAACAGATGTTTTTGGGACTTTATTGGGTAGCTCTGTATCCTCCCCAACAAGCACTGCTTAAGGAGGCACCATACCGCGGCACAATGAGCTCGAGGACTCTATAGCACCGAGGCCTTGCTGTGCCTATCACCTTCCACGTACTGTATAGAGGAAGTTACAACCCGGTATCTTCTCTTTAAATGACAAGATACTTCAAGTACAGCACATAGTAAAATTAGAAGCAGATTTTATTTTTTGTTGTTCCGTGGTACAGGTAAGTTGTCAAGCACACTTAGAGCTCACGGCCCGTTGCTCGGGAATCAGGATCGCTCTCTTGTGCACAAGCATTTACTGGCTAATTAGTTCTCATCATCAGCCCCATGCTGACTGAAGAGACGAACTGCATCTAAAAGGAGAATTAATATTACTGGTGCTGGGTTCTGTGGGCACAAATGTCATCAGGATAGATGGATGGAGGGATAAATAGATAGATAGATAGATAGATATTAGATAGATAGATAGATAGATAGATAGATAGATATGAGATAGATAGAAATGAGATAGATAGATAGATAGATAGATAGATAGATAGATATGAGATAGATAGACATGAGATAGATAGATATGAGATAGATAGATAGATAGATATGAGATAGACAGATATGAGATAGATAGATATGAGATAGATAGATAGATATGAGATAGATATGAGATAGATAGATAGATAGATAGATAGATATGAGATAGATATGAGATAGATATGAGATAGATAGATAGATATGAGATAGATAGATATGAGATAGATAGATAGATAGATAGATAGATATGAGATAGATAATAGATAGATAGATATGAGATAGATAGATAGATAGATAGATAGATAGATAGATAGATAGATAGATATGAGATAGATAGATATGAGATAGGTAGATATATGTTTTCTCAATCTTTTTCTGCTGAGGCCTCACCAGCTAGATAGATATAAGGAGACATAAGAACAATCCCCTCTTATTCCCCCCACTGTCCTAGTCCTTGCTGTCCGCACTATCTGGATTCAGGCACCAGTAAATCTCCGGCCCTGACAGATCTACATGGATAGTAACACGAGGTGGGGTCGGGGTGATATATCTCTGTATATTGTAGTAATGGAGATTTCTAGGACATGTTGGGTCCTTTAAAGTTGCATTTCTAGCAATGAGGCAGATATTTAGAGAGAGGACAGAGAAGAATGATCCTTGTCTTGTGGCTCTGCCATGTAAGAGTGGTAATGTAATGTCAGTAATCTGGATCAGTGTCCTTCCCTGAGATGAGCAGAGGATTAATAATACAGCGCTCCGTCCTCCGTGTGCTCCGCCTGGCAATCATTCAGCTTACTCTAGCTGAAAAATAAGAGTCTTTTTGTACTATTGCGGCTCGTGCTAATTACTGTCATTGTCTCATCAGTGGTTTGTTTACGACAGATCGGGATGACAGGAACACTGAGACTCTGTCAAGGGCATCAGCTGATGAGGATTTCATTGTCATATGATCCCAATCCCCTCAGATACATTGTAATAATTATTGTTTCATCTTCTCCTAATGAAGACCTATGGCAATGTATGACAATGTTCTACACGGCACTGAGGAAAGCAAGCATGTGGTCACAGCGGACACAGATATTGGGTATGAGACAGATAGATAGATAGATAGGTATGAGATGGATAGATAGATAGATAGATAGATAGATAGATAGATAGATAGATAGATATGAGAGATAGATAGATATGAGATAGATAGATAGATAGATAGAAAGATAGATAGATAGATATGAGATAGATAGAAAGATAGATAGATAGATATGAGATATAGATAGATAGATAGATAGATATGAGATAGATATGAGATAGATAGAAAGATAGATAGATAGATAGATAGATAGATATGAGATAGATAGATAGATAGATAGATATGAGATAGATAGATATGAGATAGATAGATAGATATGAATAGATAGATAGATATGAGATAGATAGATAGATAGGATAGATAGATAGATATGAGATAGATAGATAGATGAGATATGAGATAGATAGATAGATAGATAGATATGAGATAGATAGATATGAGATAGATAGATAGATAGATAGATAGATAGAGATAGATAGGAGATAGATTGATTGATAGATAGATATGAGATAGATAGATAGATAGATAGATAGATAGATAGATAGATATGAGATAGATAGATAGATTGAGATAGATTGATTGATAGATAGATATGAGATAGATAGATAGATAGATAGATAGATATGAGATAGATAGATGATAGATAGATAAGATAGATAGATAGATAGATATGAGATAGATAGATAGCTAAGATAGATAGGAGATAGATGAGAGGGGTGATTGATAGATAGATAGATATGAGATAGATAGATATGAGATAGATAGATAGATAGATAGATATGAGATAGATAGATAGATGATAGATAGATAGATATGAGATAGATAGATAGATATGCGATAGATAGATATGAGATAGATAGATAGATAGATAGATAGATAGATAGATAGATAGATAGATAGATAGAACATAATGATGCTGAGGTCTCACCAGTGGTCCATGGTCCAGTCCATGACAATATTAAAACTGAAATTGAGGAGAGGGGCTTAGCAGCAATTTTTAAATGTGCCAGACAACGGCTGCATCAACTGTGACAAAACTGCGTTGTGCAATATTCCCTGGTGCAAATGTGTGCAGGACCTGCAAAATGTCCTCCACGGATAATGTGACCCTATGAGTGCAGTTCATGGAGACCTCATAGATAAATGTTAGATAAGGTTATTTATGTGTAGTATTGTTAAAAAAAAAAAACAATCCTGCTCAAAAAAAAGAACAGATCTGGAACTGAACAATATAAATCATACAAGTAAGTAAAAAATCATCAGTAAAATTTTGACCATATTGCCCACAGGTCCTCAGACAAGTTACACTTTAACTTAGTATGTTAAAGAAGAGTAAATGAAAATAATAGGAGAACTATCAAACAATTTCTGTACTAACCAAAGGCCAAGAAATTCCAGAAGGACATTGACATGTGCCTTTATGGAGGCGTCATACGGCAGCACAGAGAGTTCAAGGACTTTACGTTGACTTTTTGATGTTTTTTGGAATGCAGAACTTTCCATCAGCTTCTATACTACTTTACATAACACAGTATGAGGTATCAATTACAAATGATGGTGAGATGATGGGACATTCTTAAGAATCCTACTGATACAAACTATCAATCTATAAAGAAGAGAGGATATATTCACGAGGAGAAGGAGTAACCCGCTGTAGATACATTAGGTGGAGGTGGTCTTGGAATATTACGTGGGGGCTCTTCAGGCTCAGATATACGCTTATACGCTTGTCAGAAGAGGTAGGGTCTACAGTGAGCATGCGAAGGTCTGAAGGGCTGTAAAGTGTCAGATTGAATGAGGAAGACAGCTCCAGAAGAGAGATGAAGCACAAGAGAAGTCTTACTAGACTGTAAAAAGATGACTGATGTGCTAGAGAGAAAGTTGTCATTGGTTGGTATTAGAGATGAGCGAATCGAAGCTGACGAAGTGGAAATCTTCAATTCGCATCGAATCCGAATTTCCTCACGCTTCGTGGTATCTACTCCTACCTTTGCTGTTGCGTCACACCCCCTGCGATGTCCTGGTCCTCCTTGCTTGTGTAGTAAAATAATAAAAACGGACATACGCAGAGGCACACAGAATAATATCAAGATGACCGCTGGACATGCGCAGAGCCACTCGGAATAGAATCAAGATGGCTGCTGGACATGCGCAGAGCCGCTTGTGGTGGCCATCTTTATCCTATTCCTACACGAGCGGCTCTGCACATGTCCGGCGGTCATCTTTATTCTATTCCGAGTGTCTCTGCGCATGTCTGGCGGTCATCTTGATTATATCCCATACAAGACCGTTTCTGCGTATGTCCGTCAGCCATCTTGATTATATCCCATACAACACCATTTCTGCGTATGTCCAGCGGCCATGAATGGCTTTAAAACAGGATGATTTGGGAAATCAACCTGACAGATTTACGTGAAGCTGGCCATACACAATAGATGAATGTGGGCCAAACCTATGGATTTCGGTGCAATCGACTAACTATATAATGTGTGTGTGGGTGTCCCGAATCTTCCCTGATGGTAGATGTCAAGGTAAAAAAGGATTGTGCAAATCACAAACAAAAAAAAAAAAAAACAGGATTATCAAATTTCCACATTCCTAATTCTTTGTTCTTTGTAAACTGCCACCTAAAGTGCTTGTCTACAGGAGTGATGCAGAAGAGCTCAGTTGTCTTCTAATTGTTGGCTTTTCTTTTCTGTCTGATGACAAAAAAAGGGGGATGGGGGATACTGAACCTCACCGACACTGCCAATAAAGTGTGCCAGATACTTGTCCTCTTTGATCCTATTCAGAATGATGAAGTTGCATTTGGTGGTCTGGATTGTGTAACGTCCCTAAAAAGTAAAATTTGTTGGATCAATCGCATGAACATTTTTGAGTCGGAGGAGCTTCCCTTTAATTTGTTATGAATTCTGAGTGTAATGTAATTTCTAGGGAAATATCAAATATTATATTCCCAGCTTTGACATTAGGATTGGTATTTGAAGCTGGACATGGTGACCTTATCAGGCTGGAGTTGAGATCACAGTGGTTGCTCTGTTGGACTCCTGGGTCCATGCTGTCTATGTGTAGAATAGCAAGTAGAGTTCTTATGTTTAGACCCCTGCTGATCGTCTAGAGGGGGAAATATCATGAAAAGTCTTATACCTGTAACCTTATGTACTAAAGGGGTTCCTAAATAGACCTTTTCAGTTTAAAGTCCCCACAAACAATTGGCTGTGCAAAGCTACATGTGACTGCTCATTTCCTCTGCAAACAATGTATTGTGCTAAGTTCATCCAAGTGGGAGGTGCTCTTAGCCAAAACTATCAGATTTGGCTTATAGACTGGGACAAGTAAAGCATGTTGACAAGGCAACCCCTTTAAGTAGACAGTATCAAAGTTTGTTACGGAACTAGATTGGACATATCCTTTGGATTGATATATCCATTATGGTTTTCTGTTGCTAGCTTAAAGAGTTATATCATCTGGTCAGTAGAACATATGGAGGTCCTAGAGGAGGTTTACTTTTAGGAACCCATCTCTATGAGCCACAGAGGGCTCTTCTCTGCTCAGCATGACCATATATATATGATATATGATATATGATGATATATGATATGATATATGATGCATGATATATGGAGATTCCAATGCCAATAGCAGCTGTTCAGTGAATGTGACTGATCACTGCTGTCATTGGTTGGTTTCGATTATGTGGTCCAGGGGATTACTTTCGGTCATTGAACAATTGCAGTGGTCGGCTGGTTTACATTGGTTACTTTTGGTCCTTGAAGGTAAGGTGAGATTTACCATTGCATTCTTTAGGACATGAAGTGTTATACCACATGTCCAAAAAGTCCATATATAATTTTCATACCTATCAGGGCACTTTATTCAGTTTGAATCAAAATGAACACCCACTTCAAGCAAGTCTTACCCAAAATGAATTTTGGCAGATTCGCTGATCTCTAATCGAGATTTCTGGCATCTTCTTATCCCTTTCTTCCTAATTCTGTAAAACTCACTCTAGATAGTTAGCTTGGCAATTTCTCACGTCCAGCTGTGTGGTGGTGACCTTTAGTAGTGGGGTCTTTGCGCAATTTGTCTTTTGCCTTAATTAACACAGCAGCTGGAACTGTTGGGACTAGACATGAACAAACTGGTTCAGAACACACCCGATTCATCTCAAATTTTCTATAAAAAATTTCCAAAAATTTTTGAGCTTGACCTGAATCTGAAACTTTGTGGGATTCTCTCCCACGAACCAGTATTATACTTTGGGGTCTCTTCAGAGTATAATAAGTGGAGGGCAAGATGAGGAGTAGAAAGATAATAAACAGTTATAATCTCTCATCTCATCTCTCCTGGGCATCCTCATGGAGTCCGGCACTCCCTTGGGATCCTCTTCTGGCCTTCTGGGTAATGCCACATGCCAAGGGGGACCATTGAGACCCAATCACACACCTGAGCGTTCCGCTGTGAAACATGATGTCACCCAGAAGGCCAGAAGAGGACCCTGAGGGAGTGTTGGATGCCGTGAGGGAGCCCAGAAGAACTGAGGAAAGGTGAGTATAAATGTTTGTTATATTTACTCACCTGTACTTATTATACTCTGGGATCTTTTCAGATAATAACACTTCTGGTTTGGGCCAAACAAGTTTGACCTGAAACAAATCTTTGGACTGAATCACCCAAATCCAAAACAAAATGAATCTTCAGAACAGGGGCATATCTTGAGGGAGTGCAGAGGGTGCAGCCGCTCCAGGGCCCAAGAACCTTAGTTGACCCATAAGCACCGGCATCAGTATTGAGATTGCAGCTTCCATCTGGCTCATAAACCAAGGAGACTCACAGATTACCCTAACTACACTAAGGTTGATTAAACTCCTTATCACCTGTAACCATCACTATCAAGAATTTGCTGTAGGGATGAGGTAGGGGCCCCGGACAAAAGATTTCAATGGGGCCCACAAGAATTTAGCTACGCCACTGCTTCAGAGGTTTTTCCATCTCTACTAGGGACCCTGACTCGAAACTCTATATAGCGCTACTGGTCAAGCTTTGTTTTCCAGAGAATAGCAGTATAGCCAGAGAAGGAATATAATCCGGAATGAGGTAAACTCTTCTTGATCCACTTTAATCTAATGAACATTATGAATAGCACTTAGCAAATGATTTCAGAGATAACTTCATGGAATCGCCTAATCACATAACCTCCCAATCTCTTGCAAACCATCTCTAACTAAACCGAATTCCCATTTGCGTTATTGCATTAGCTGGAGGAACCTCATGACATAATCTAAATGTTGTTTCTACAGAGCGAGGCAAAAGTCAGAAATCACCCAAATACCATAAAAATATTATTGCTGTATTCCAGATGGCGGCCATCAGGGGATAGTGTGACAGGCAACATTGTGTCTAGTAATGGGGGGACTTACAGATTTTCCACTCCGACCCTAAAAAAAGCCAATTAACCCCTTGATGTTATAATAACATTTAGATTTTAGTTTGAGAGTCATACTGTACATAACATGTAGCTTGAAGGAGAGTGCCTGACTTCCAAGGCTCTATAGCATGTGGGCTTTACAAGTGCATGGTTTATGGAATTGACCTTTCTTTGTCAACTACAATCTACTAAAAATCATTACCAGGCAGATAAGTGAAGCAGAGATGTATCCCTTGTGATGGGAATTATGTGATCTGCTTGGAGCAAGGATCCTGATTTGGATCACCCACATTTAGCCAAAAGCTGAGAGTCACCATGGAGATCACTTATTTCTCTCTGTTTTCTTATAAGTATACACAAACTAATGGGATCTTCATCAATTTCCTTACAGGAGATTGAGCTTTTACCAAGTAGTCCTTCGAGCTTCTACCACTGTGAAGATCACTTATTGATTGGGAGAACTTCTGGTTTCAGGGCATTGTACTATGCTTCAATCTCCTTACAGGAAGAAAAACTTTACCAAATCCTTGTAGCAGGAAGTCTTTGATTGGGTTCATTTTCATTTAGCCATGGCAGGGACCATATATAGCTTAGAAGGACCTCTGGTATTCTAGCAATAAAAAAACATTGAATGATTTGAATGGACAACAACCTAATCTTAAATTTCCTCAAAGTGGTTTTCCAGGATTAGGATAAGATGACCTGTCCTTAGGATAGACCATCATTATTAGATTGGTAAAGTCTGACTCCAACTGTTTGAAGAGCTTGTGGGTTTGGGTAAGCTTCACTTCCTCTTCTCTGGCTAATGACATCACACCCTTTGGTTACATGGCCAGGCAGCAGCTCAGTCCCATTTGAATGAATGGTTCTAAAGTACAATACCAAGCACAGTCACCATACAAGGTATCATGCTGTGCTTGACAAACAGTAAAAGCCACCACATTTATTCAACTACTGCAGCCCCTTCAATCAGTTTATTAGTGTTGGTCTGAGGGGTCAGACTCCAGCAATCTGATATTGATGACCTTTTGCTAAGGATAGGTGATTAATATCATAGTCCCAGAAACCCGCTTTAAAGAAAAGTGAAACGTTACCAAGAGTTGGGGGATGGAGATAGAAGCATGGGTCATTTCTCGTAGTAAGAAGTTTGCTCAACGTAGACAACACATAAAGCTTGTGAAGGTCTCCAATGCTTCTAGATGGACACCAAAATATTTCATTCTTGTTATCAATGATCATGAAGGTAGCACTTATGAAAGTGTGAAAAAAGTGATACTTTACCATTTGATGGACAGAAGGGGGAAATCAAGGAGCGAGAAGCATGGGTCATTTCTCATGGCAAGAAGCTTGCCCAAGGTAGATAAGCTTGTGAAGGACTCCAAGACTTCTGGATGGACACCATAATATATTATCCCCAATATCAATGATCATGAAGGTAGCACTTATGAAATTGTGAAAAAGTGATACTTTACCAAGTGATGGAGGGGAGGGGGAAGTAAAGGAGCTAGAAGCATGGGTCATTTCTCATGGTAAGAAGCTTGCTCTAAGTAGACAAGCTTGTGAAGGACTCCAAGACTTCTGGATGGACACCATAATATTTCATGCTCATTATCACCCATCGGGAGGGTGGCACTTATGAAAGTGGGACAGATTTATTACACCATGGTTATATTATAACTGTCTGTGGAAGAGGAAACTGGCTGTAACCCATTATAAAAGACTCCTCTCAGACGGAGAAATATGAAGCATTCATGAATAAAAATGATAGTCTTAATCATGCGCTGTTCTTTAGAATTTACAAATGTCTCGTTCCTTACTTCGAGAAAGGACAAACATCATTTGTGTCTGGAAATAGTCACACAATGTTGTCACGCTGAAGTTCAAATCACAGTAGTCGCTCTGTGGGATTTCCATGTCAATGTTTATTACAAATTAGCTCCTTGTCAAAAGAAATATTACATTTGACTGATAATCTTATTAAAAAATGGGGCAACAGACTAAATCTCCGGCTGTGACACGCAATTTTTTTTTTTCCCTCTCGATGGTAACGAAGAATTAAAGAACACAATAACCTACATACTTGAACCTTGGTAGAAAGTTACCGGGCATAAAAAATATCAATTAAATGTTAACGACGGCAATGTGCTCCTTAAAAACGTGAGCGGAACGAAGTGTGGATAGATAAGAGCCGACAGTAACTCTCCAGAACCGCAAAAGTTCAGGAACAGAACATGCTACATATATAATAATGATGGCGCAGAACATTATAGGATACAATATACAAAAAGTTCCTCTAGTTACCATCCGATCTCCACTGGTTCTACAGTCAGTGACTGTAATCTTTCGCTTCTTTAAAAGAAATCTCTCAAGATAACTTTTTGATGTTTTTTACTTTTTTGTTTATTCTTAGTCACAGCTACATCAATTGTGTCTTCCCAGAAGCCAGGTCTAATCATTCTTTTATATGTACTATAATTTTGCTGGTGTGAACGGTAAGGATAGCTTGCCACAATATAACTGATCTCAAGAAATTAACTTATTCCCTATCCATACAAGAATGAGGGTCACTTGTACCCTCAACTGAATGGTTACACTGCTGCTCCATTAATTTCCATGGGATTGCCGAAGATAGCTGAGAGCTGTACTTTAGCTACCTTTGGCAATCTCATTGAAAAAAATGGTGTAGCATTGCACCCGCACGACCATTGCTCCAGGGGGTGCAATGAACCCCGTTCTCTTGATCAGTGGTAGTCCTGGTAGCCTGACCCCTATTGATAGAGATAGGTAAATCTATGAAGATTTGTTTAATTTTGGGTTCCAATGGTTCAGTCCAAAGATTTGTTTCAGGGCGAATATGTTCATCAAGATCCGGAAGTGAAATTATTATATACTCTTCAGAGTATAATTAGTGGAGGCTGAGGGGGGGGGACATCTGAAAATATAATAAACAGTTATAGTCACCTTCCCTCACCTGTCATTGGCATCCTCGTTGCGTCCAGTATTCTACCGCCATCCCCAGGGTCACCAGTGACATTGGTGTGCCCCATATGAATAAGATGTGTGTGACATCACCCAAGAGGTTGAAAGAGGACCCAAGGAAGCATCAGATGCCACGAAGATGCCCAGGAAATGTGAGGGAAGGTAAGTAAAACTGTTAATTATGTTTCCTCACTTCCCCTGGGCCTCCACTTATTATACTCTGGGGTATGAAGAGACCCCAAAGTATAATAATTTCATTTCCGGTTTGCAGCTGAAGAACTTCCAAAATTTCGGTTTGGGATTGAAACTTTTGGAAAATTCAGTCTGAATCTGTTTTGTTCTGAACTAGTTATTTCATCTCTACTACTGATCTACAACCTGTGGACAGAGGATAAGTTACATTGTTACATCCACTTTAAGGATTTATTCACATGTCATGATCATGTCATAGATTTTGCTCTGGTTTTCTTTTTATACTTTTTTAACGCAATTTTTGCGAAAACAATAATGTAAATACATGCTAATGGATAAACAACTAAATAAACCAGAGAATCTTTAGACCTAATGGACCAGAAACTTTTGGTTATTTTGCCCATTTGGAGGTTTAATAGTCCTAAACTTTTTAATAACTGGTCTCTAAAATCATATTGTGGGGTTTTTTCACTCTATTTTAAATTCTTGCATTGGGTAGCTGATGTGTTAAAGACAACCTTTAAAGGAGTATTCACATAATATTTATCTCCTCGTATATTATTAGGTCTTCATCAGTGTCGGACTGACCCAACAGAACGGAGTACCAGAGGATCCTTCGATGGGCCATCACAACAATGGTCCAGCAGAGGACACACAAATTTGAAGGTTACTATGATCTATTTCCTAGAGTTTGTTGGAAGGTGTGACCTCAGAATCATTTTATCTGATGGGCCAAAGAAACGTCAGTCTGACATTGGTCCTCCATATCAGATTGGTAGGGAGCTAACCCAGAACCCCCGCCGATAATCCTATCAATTGAGTGCTGCGACATCTTCTTGGCGACTAATATCTTTCCTGACAGTCACATTATCCTTCTGCAGTTCATTCTTACTCTAGTAATTGATACTGAGCAGCAACACCAGGGATAGCTGTGTCTGTGTATTGCTATGTCTTGGTTTATTGTGAAAAGGCTTTCGCCCGAATACCACGGCGGTCTATTGGCTGATCGTCAGGGATATCAAGTTTCAGATCCCTACTAATATTATATCGATGGCCTACAATAAGGATAGGCTATCAATATGAAAAAACATGAATATCCCTTTAAGAAAGATAATCTATTATTGGGTACAATCTGAGTTCTGGTTTCTGTTATAATAGAAACCACGTCACAGTGTCAGATCCATCACACAACAGATACCAACAGTGCTCAAGGGTCTATCAGGTTTTCTTGAGATCATCATCAAATGTAAGGGAATCAGTGACAGTGACACGAGACAGAGTCTCTAACACATATGTGAACACATCCTTAGATGCTCTCACTTAAAGGGGCTGGTCTTCTAGGGATAGTCTTTAAGGAGCCAGGTTACGGGGGGGGGGGGTAAAAATTTAATATTTATGGGTAGGTTCACGTGGAAGAATTTGGAAAGGAATTGGAGGCGGCCTTCTTACAATAACCAGCCTGAATGCTCAATGCCTCTTGCTTGACCCCCATTGTATATGAAGCTAGTCATACACGCAAACCCGCTTCAGGAACCCAAAGCTCAGCCTCACCTTCAAATTTTTCTCCAAATTCCACTGTGTGAACATTCCCTAAAATAGGTATGGAGATCTCAGCTTATAGATCTCCAATGACAGCAAGAAGATGGTGGATTTCACTTTTAACTTCAGGGTGACTCTTACCCTAGATGTTTAGTAATAGAAGGCACCAGGGCAAAGACAGGTTTAGTTTTGCTGGTGGTTGGCCAGTGATCCTTGACCCATTCAGGACCTTCATGCTTAGAAATAAGTTCTTTTAACAGAACACATCTTTCTGTACTTTTTGCGTGGCACAATTCCGGACTTTCAAGTAGTTATATTTTGCCTTCACATATGAAGGAAGAAACAGCTGGCCATCAAACCAGGTGCATGGGTAGCCTCTCAGCTGCAACTTAGTAGTACAAAAGGTAGTAGTCCACATGGCACTTGGGTCAATGTAAGTACTTTACGGCTTACATATTAAAATCCAAGACCAACATTTTCTGGATCAACCAGAGTTAAATTAGGATTCTTCTTTGGGTTGAACTTCATGTCATGCCCAATACTCAATTTGATCATACTATCCATATAATACCAAGGCTATCGTAACTATAAATAAGAAAATGTTGTGCAAATTATTCAAGAGGTTCATCTGTGAACTCTGTTATAGAAAAGACTTTCTAAATTCTATGCACAGAAAAAAGAAAGAACTGAAATCTCTGCACGATACATCAGAAAGACTGAAATCCATAATGTAATTATATTGTGATTAATAAGAGGCTAAAGGCTATATAATAAATGTCTTACTGGTCCATCAGATCTTCTTGGATTCACTCCAGATAGACTGTCTATAATAGGGAGCTTTCTAATTATCTGCTAGGGAAGGCTTTTGGCACATATCTAAAGTTATCCATTGGGATCGGGTCTAAGTCTATAAAATCCCAATGGTCAATTGTAAGATTCAAAAATTCTAAATTGTGCACAATACAAATGTTTCTATATGTATATATTCTTAAAGGCTTATGGACCTACAAATGTGTTGTCATTTTGTATAGGAGCTTTCTTGGACCCCAAAAATCTGATAAGAACAGGAAATGTATTGAAATAAAAAAAAATAAGTTATGCTGACATGTTCTTTGTCTAACTGTTCCTGCCCCTGGTCCTTTGCATCAGTCTTCGGTTCTGGATTTCCAACAGTGAGGTCAATGGTCCCCGAGTGGTCGCTGGCCTCAGCAGTCATGTGTTTTAGTTGGGTATGCCATCACTGCTGAACTGGAGCCTTGGCAACAATGACATATCTGAATATCTGACTACCAAACATGGCCGCTGAGGCCTGCAGTCTGCATTGGCCAAATGGAGGCCATTGATGAAATTGCTGGAGAGCCAGAATTGAAGAAGGATGGAAAGGACTGGTTGACTATAACTAATTTTTTATTTTAACCCCTTCCCTGAATTTTTTAACGAATGTTGCAAGATTGTATTAAATTAGTATCAAGACAAATTATATAACTTGGACATATTTGTCAAATCTAAAATTACTTCTATCTCTATTTCTACCTTCTTAATCTATCTATCTATCTATCTATCTATCTATCTATCTATCTATCTCATATCTATCTATCTATCTATCTATCCCCATATCTATCTCATATCTATCTATCTATCTATCTATCTATCTCCATATCTATCTATCTCATATCTATCTATCTATCTATCTATCTATCTATCTATCTACCATATCTATCTATCTATCTATCTATCTATCATATCCATCTATATTTTTATACTTCTTAATTTTTATATTAATTTATCAAACATTACTCCATATTGCCTAGTTTTTCTTTTTTCCACAATGTTTTTCTTGAAATGTTTTCTAACAGAATAAATAAAATGACAATTAAATTAACAACATTGAATTATGCTGAGCTTGGTAGAATAATCTAATTTATATAACAGGTTTATGAAAAGCTATGCAGTACATCCTGTCAACATATGGACTGCAATCAGTTTTAGCATGTATTTAAATTCATAGAGGAAAAAAATAAATCATTATCAACTTTTAATGCATGTGTTTTATAATGCTATTTTCAATGCTTGCTTGAAGTACTGATTTTTTTTTTTTGCTACCTAATCAAATTTAAATATTTTTTCTATCTGATGAAAATAAAATAAAGTAAAATATATTTTTGTTTAATTTTTAAATATATTACAATGATACCCTGCAATAAAACAATAAAATTATATAGGAAAAATATTTAATAAAAATTAAAAAAATTATATTTCATTTGCAATTTTTTAAAAGGTGAGAATGAAATAAATATAAATAAATATGTATATGTCTAAAGACATACTATTAGGGAATTTAGATTGTGATCCCTACTTGGGACACTGAGTGATGACAATATCTGTAAGGTGTTTTGAAATATGTTGGTGCTATATAACCATACAAAATAAAAACTATATATATTTTTACATTTTTATATTCTAATATATATTTTTTCATTTATATATATTTTTTTAAATATAATAAAACAATATTATTTTAATATACTTATTTTATATACATTATATTTTTCACTTACATTCTTTATTTTTTAATTTTAATAAAACTAATATATATATACGTGTTATATTTTTTTATTTAGATTCTTTATTTTTAAATGTAATAAAACAATATTATTTTAATATATATATTTTATTTACGTTATTTTTTTCATTTAGATTTTGTTTTTTAAATGTGATAAAACAATTTTATTTTAATATACATATTTTATTACATTATATTTTTAATTTAGGTTCCTTATTTTTTTTATGTAAGAGAACAATATTTTAAAGTATATATTTTACTTACTATACATTTTTTTCATTTAGATTCTTTATTTCCTAAATTTAATAAAACAATATAATCACTTGGAAAAAAAAATATTTTTCATTTGAAATTTTTCATTTTATACAGTACATGAAATTTGGTGGCATAAATTGTGCATCTCCCAATCTGTTCCAGAAATAAGTGAACAAATCTAACAGATTCGACTTCATTATGAAAAATAAGGTTGTTTTAAGCGGCTGAAAATTTGCCTTTTTACTTTTCGACCTAAAAGGCATGTTTTCAAGTTTATTTATTGATTTAATCTACTGTGTGTGTATTCGGTGCAGAGGTTGCTTGTCAAGCCTTTCATTTGAGAACAAATGCAAAACAAGTAAAATTTAATGTGTGCTTGATTTGTCTCCTGATTATGCTTGTCAGTGCACTGCTGTGATTGAGATTAATTTTACATCTGCAAAGCAATACCTTGAATTGGGCTTTGTTTGTACTTTCGTGCTTTGCTTTTCCCCCTTTAACTCCCACCAATCTGTGCCCATATCTTTTGTATGCTCAGTGCTTTGTAGCTGTTTTACAACATGTTCGGTATTTAGCATAAGCAAAGCATCTAAAACAAATACTGTACAAAAACACAACAAAAATATAAAATTGTTAATTTTTGTTCTTAATAGAGTTCTACCTTATCTTTTCTCTTGGTTTAAGATAACTCAAGATGAACGGCATGACATGACCATCTTGGTCAAAGGAAAAAATATTGAGTTGCTCTGTCGGGCAATTGGTCAAGTCAAACCACTCATCTTGGAATATCTCCAGCCAAGAGCCAAGGTAAGAAAGGACACATCGGTAAATGCTAGAAACAAAGTCTAATTTTGAAAAGATATTACCCCTACTCTATGGATTAGTCAAGTGTAAAATGTTTTATCTCATAGTTAATGTTTTGACTATTATAGGGTGACCATGCCGGCCCTAAAAATAGTTTGGTCCTTACTGCAAGCTATATGAGAAAAAAATTTCGTAGGAATAAGTTTTTCCTTACCTTGGCTATTGTCTCAAGATATCTCAAGGTGAGTTGTGTGAAATGACCAGTGTAGGAAGGGAAAAAAAAAATTTGAGTTACTTTGTTGGGCATTTGGTCATTTTGCATTACTCATCTTGGAATATTTAATGCCAAGAGCCAAGGTAAGGAAGGACATATTGGTACATGTGATAAAGTCTTATTTAATATTTATATATATATATTACCTGAAATTTCTAGTTTATTCAAGTGTAAAATGGGTTGCCTCATATTCATGGACTATTATAGAGTGGCCATGCAGCCCCAGAAATAGTTTTGTCCTTACTGGAAGCTTTATGAAAAAAATTAGTGCACACGAGTTCTTCCTTACCTTGACTCTTGGTTCAAGATGTCTCAAGATAAATGACATGAGATGGCCATCTTCAAAAAGAAATACATTGAGTTGCTCTGTAAGGCATTTGGTCATGTCATATCACTCACCTTGGAATATCTCCAGGCAAGAGCCAAGGTAAAGACGAACACATCTGTAAGTGCAATGAAATAAGTCTAACTTGAAAAAATATTACCCCTAATTTATGGATTAGTCAAGTATAAGATGATTTTTCTCATAGTCATAGGGTGAACATGAAGCCCCCAGAAATGGTTTTGTCTTCACTTGAAGCTATATGAAAAAAAAATACTACAGACAAGTTCTTCCTTACCTTGACTTTTGGCTTAAGATATCTTGATATCATCATGTTTCACATCTATTGACGTTGTGATGTGAAATGACCAGCGTAGGAAGGGGGGGGAAAATTGGAATTATTCTGTTGGTCATTTGGTTAAGGGCCACTCATCTTGAAACATCTCTAGTCAAGAGCCAAGGTAAGGAAGGACACATTGGTGAGTGCTATAAACAAAGTCTAATTTGGAAAAAAAATGACTCCTAATTTATAGATAAGTCAAGTATAAAATGTTTTGTCTCATAGTCATTGACAATTATTGGGTAACCATCCAGTGCCTTGGAAATAGTTGAGCACATCTGAAAGGAGACAAAGCAGCCATTTTGTTCTAGTGATCAGAAGAGGACACAATGGTCAGACCAGCATGGACTATATCGTATAGTCAAAGTATTGGCAGCTGTTTCATTATTCTGCTCATCTTTATGTATCAGAAGAGGTTTATTTTCCAATGAAAGATATTTAAAAAGTCACTATAGACCATTTCTATGGTCTCATATACAAGATACAAGACCACAATGGCAACAGTTGGCAGATACTTCCTGCATAATAGCTCCCACTACTGTTTTGGGAAGAACTCACCACCTTTTTGGGTTTTCAAAACAGAATTGGGTATATCTTACAATAACTTGCTGCTGAGATCGGAAAAACTACTCATAAGTCCAGACCACCAGGGTGGGACTTACAGAAAGAGGCCACCAGTGGTGCTCTATGCCGGTCCTGTAACTCTCATAGCTGTGAATGGGAGCTATGAAAACAGAGCAGCACGGAGTAGGTTAGCTTTGCTATGCTGTTTCCGTAGCTCCAGGTCTCCTCTATGGAATTTTTACAAAAGCAGCGTTTCACCTGTTTCTATAACTACCACCCGGATAGTCTGGACTTACAAGCAGCTATTCTATCTTAGATGACTAAGTCTTTAAGCTTTATGAAACTTATCCATCAACATGACTGTACTATTGGTCTGTACGACCTGTGAACTATACAGAGATACAATATGGCACTCACATACTTCAGGAATGCTTTTCTTTACCTGCATGCACGTCTAATGGACATATTCTTCCCTAGAAGCATTACGTCTTGGTACAGGTACAAAGCACCATATGGTGGTACATGATATTAAAGGATCCAACGCGCTGCACTTTGTGGAGGTGGTGAAAGGTCATCTATAAGTGAATGGCACTCAAAGTAGGTCTCCAGTCTGACTCAAATAGATGAGACATCCTCCAACTATGATAAGACATATGGACAGTGGCTGGCCTCTTGAGAAAACTCCCTTTGACCTTTTGGGAGAATATTTACATAAAGCACATTTATGCTGAAATGCAATGGTTCCTGGAGAAGACGTTTTTACTTGGCTTTATTCACACACAGTTGGGCGAGTTTATATTTGATGTTGTGTGTGCTGCGGTGTGGGCGTATAGGAGAGAAAAAAAGAGCGCTCGTAGGGTAATAACGTTTGAGATACCTGTAAATGCTTATCAGCGACCCACAAAATCCTTGTGTATGGGTACTCACCTATTGTAAGATGAAATCAGGCGAAATGAATCCTATAGATTCCCATGTCAATGAGGATGCTGCCTTGCCTCAGATCCACCAGTTGCGATGCCCTTCATATCAGGTGGTGTGCAGATAGATGCAGTAATGGAAGAAACCTTCCAGGAAGGGTCTGGTGCAAATCCCTTTAAATTATTGTTACCCAATTACCCCTTCGTAGTAAGAGGTGGATATTCCTTTTTAGGGTATAAATAAATCCAGATTTTTATTAGCAGTAAATGACGCGTTTCGGTTTCGCAGACCTCTTTCTCAAATAAATAAAGTGGATAGATAATGCAAACAGTGATCTACACACATATTTAAAAACAAAATGGCGCCAAAAAATGCCTAATGTAAACGCCCCTTTTTGGATTTGAATACCAAGGGGGTGTAGGATGGAACCTGAGATCATTCATTACATTCCCCCCAACAAAGAGGGGTTAAATGAACTTGAAAGACAAAATTAAAGAGGAATGAAACTTTATTTACTTTGCTCTCATAGCGGAACATGTTGTGTGTGTAATTCTTCCTCGGTTTTACATGGTTTGATGCACATTTGTTTTTGTATTGATGAAGTAGCAGAAACATTTTCTAGTGGTCCTAGAAAATTAAGAAATCCCAAAATTAAGAAATCCAACTTGAGTCAAGACTTGGGATTTAGGATTTAGGGGTACACCATACTGAGACACCATGAGGCCTGGGCATATGACCTACAAGAAGAGATTCCTTCCCCGTCACTTCTGTTTTGGGAACCGGAAAATGAAAATTATACCAAATTTTTGCCCCAAAAGGTCACTGTCTTAGAATCTTCCTTGATATTTTTATAAATATGAGGCCCTTCCACATCATTTTAGGTAACACCCTTACTATATGACTTCCACCAATTTGTGTTTCAGCTCTTCATAGCTGAATCTCCTTGGAACTAATTTAAACATTTCAAGTCATTTTGTTCTCTTCTGCCAAATTCATAAAATTCTATTCAGCTGTTTTATTAATCTATATATGATTCTAAAATTTTAGGTGACTACTAATATGGTGCCCTTAAAGGGGTTGTCCAGGGAGTTCAGGTCAACTTACCTGATCCGGCAGACTGTTGATGATGGACCAGTGTGATCCGGCCTGGTTCCGCCCCCCAGGACATGTGATTGGAACCAACATACTGACCCCCAGGTATCTCTGCCCCCTCCCTCCTCCCCTGATATAGCCCCATAACACAAGTAACTACCTGTGAGATTAGGGGAGAAGGGAAAGGACGGAGCAACCCAGGAATCGGAACACTGGGTACGATCACGTGACTCGGAAGTCAAAATCAGGCCCCTGGGTCTATCATCAATAGACCGACGGATCATGTGATTTAGTCTACAATTCCAAACAACCCCTTTAAGGTTCCCACTTGGGATATTAGAAGATTTCTTATATGTTATCTGAATCTACCACAAGAAATAACAAAGAGCTAGGACTAGACAGACTTGCCTTTCTGGGGTTGGAAAGTCTGGTGACAACCCTAGTGCTGACCACTTGCTCTTTATAACTAAGAAACCAATTAATATAATTTTTGACAACCTGAAAGAAGAAGACATTAACCCAATGAGCTACAGTTTTTTAGATTTTCTGGAATTTTTACTTTTATTTTAAATTTTTTTAATTTTTCTTTAGAATTTTAAATTTTATTTTTTAATAAAACTTTCTAGTGCACAATCTAAGGTAGAATTGGTTCATAGCTTGTTTGCACACTTCATTAAAGTAATTTTTTTCTTTTTGTCACGCGTATTTCAGAAAGATTGCAAATCCCGGGTGTTAAGTAACATGCATGGGATATTTATGTGTGATTTATAGAAGATTAAATGGAGAACGCGTAATGACAGGGAAGTAAATTAAATCAGGATATGAATGAGAACTGTTTGTAGGTGTTCTAGAAAAACCTGCTGCTATTGCGTAAATTCATCTACATTTACTGTATGTTATTTCTGTTTTAACTTAACCTTCAAAATTATTTTTTTGACAATAGATTGCCCTGTGAAAAAGAAAAAATTACAAGCGAGATTTTTAAATTATTTTTTTCCTAAAACATGGGTTAATTAATTTAAACTTATCTAAAGGAGAAAAATAAATTTTAACAAGCAGCCACACAAGCAGCGTCTGATTATATTCTAATCTGCAAACCTAATTATCACCTTCTTATAAAGTACAAGGAAAAGCTTTGGAAGCAAATTAATGTAACTTATCAGTAGGGCAGTTTGTTGCTTTCATAAATGATCTTCTTTTCAGAAAGAATTGGTATAAGCTTCAATTATACAGGAAAGTTCACATCTGTTTTTTTTCCTATCATAGATGGCTAGATAGCTAGATAAATACTGTAGAAAAATATGACAAAGGTGATAGGTAAATAGATATAAAAGATAAAAGATTGATAGATAGATAGATAGATAGATAGATAGATAGATAGATAGATAGATATGAGATAGATAAATACATAGATAGGAAATAGATAGATAGATAGATAGATATGAGATAGATAGATAGATAGATATGAGATAGATAGATATGAGATAGATAGTTAGATATGAGATAGATAGATATGAGATAGATAGATATGAGATAGATATGAGATAGATAGATAGATATGAGATAGATAGATATATAGATATGACATAGATAGATAGATATTAGATAGATAGATAGATAGATAGATAGATAGATATGAGATAGATAGATATGAGATAGATAGATATGAGATAGATAGATAGATAGATAGATAGATATGACATAGATAGATAGATATGACATAGATAGATATTAGATAGATAGATAGATAGATAGATAGATAGATAGATATGAGATAGATAGATAGATAGATAGATAGATAGATAGACAGATAGAGGTAAAAGATGAAAAAGATAGATAAAGATGATAGATAAATAGATAGATAGGCTAAAAAAACAGGCAGCACTCCAATGGCTTCTGTGAAAACAAGAGAAAGGGTTTAACCCTTTCACTTGTTTTCACTGAAACCCTTAGAGTGCTGTCTGTTTTTTTAGCCTATGGATTGAGTGGGATATTACCTTTAACCAGTGGTGAGCACCCAACATACATGTTTTTTAATGGTGCGGTCATTTACATGGTTGCTAGATAGATAGATAGATAGATAGATAGATAGATAGATAGATAGACAGGAAAAAGAAAGTTAAAAATATATCAAATAAAGAGATAGATACATAGATACATACAAGTATTTAGTCAGCCACCAATTGTGCAAGTTCTCCCACTTATAAAGATGAGGCCGGCCTGTAATTGTCATCATAGGTAGACCTCAACTATGGGAGACAAAATGAGAAAACTAATCCAGAAAATCACATTGTCTGATTGTTAAAGAATTTATTTGCAAATTATGGTGGAAAATAAGTATTTGGTCAATAACAAAAGTTCATCTCAATCCTTTGTTCTATCTCCTTTGTTGTCAATGACAGAGGTCAAACGTTTCCTGTAAGTCTTCACAAGGTTGGCACACACTGTTGCTGGTATGTTGGCCCATTCCTCCATGCAGATCTCCTCTAGAGCAGGGATGTTTTGGGGCTGTCACTGGGCAACACGGACTTTCATCTCCCTCCAAAGGTTTTCTATGGGGTTGAGATCTGGAGACTGGCTAGGCCACTCCAGGACCTTGAAATGCTTCTTACGAAGCCGCTCCTTCGTTGCCCTGGCGGTGTGCTTGGGATCATTGTCATGCTGAAAGACCCAGCCACGTTTTATCTTCAATGCCCTTGCTGATGGAAGGAGGTTTGCACTCAAAATCTCACGATACATGGCCTCATTCATTCTGTCATGTACACGGATCAGTTGTCCTGGTCCCTTTGCAGAGAAACAGCCCCAAAGCCTGATGTTGCCCCCCCATGCTTCACAGTAGGTATGGTGTTCTCTGGATACAACTCAGCATTCACTCTCCTCCAAACACCACGAGTTGTGTTTCTACCAAACAGTTCTACTTTGGTTTCATCTGACCATATGACATTCTCCCAATACTCTTCTGGAACATCCAAATGTTCTCTAGCAAACTTCAGACGGGCCCGGATATGTACTGGCTTAAGCAGGGGGACACGTCTGGCACTGCAGGATCTGAGTCCCTGGCGGCGTAGTGTGTTACTGACGGTAGCCTTTGTTACGTTAGTCCCAGCTTTCTGCAGATCACTCACTAGGTCCCCTGTGTGGTTCTGGGATTTTTGCTCACCGTTCTTGTGATCATTTTGACCCCACGGGGTGAGATCTTGCGCAGAGCCCCTGATGGAGGGAGATTATCAGTGGTCTTGTATGTCTTCCATTTTCTAATTATTGCTCCCACAGGTGATTTCTTCACACCAAGCTGCTTGCCTATTGCAGATTCAGTCTTCCCAGCCTGGTGCAGGGCTACCATTTTGTTTCTGGTCCTTCCACAGCTCTTTGGTCTTCACCATAGCGGAGTTTGGAGTGTGACTGTTTGAGGTTGTGGACAGGCGTCTTTTATACTGATAACAATGTCACACAGGAGCCATTACTACAGGTAATGAGTGGAGGACAGAGGAGCCTCTTACAGAAGAAGTTACAGGTCTGTGAGAGACAGAAATCTTGCTTGTTTGTAGGTGACCAAATACTTATTTTCCACCATAATTTGCAAAT